>JARHVA010007271.1:440000-480000 GCA_037957365.1 Torreya grandis | reverse complement strand
CCTACATATTTTTTTTATAGAAATCCTAACTCTAGGGAATTTTAAATTTTTGTTTTTCTGAGCCCACTTTCCTTTGACTTTCTGTCCTACTTGTGCTTTAGCCCTTTCAAGCACATTCCCATGGTCATGATCATCAACATGCAATTTTCCTAGATTGCCAATATTTCCCCTAATTGCATGATCATGATTCTTATTGAGATTTATCTCAAGGATCCTCATTAATCGATGTCTTTTTAACAAAAGATCTTCCAAATGATTGAGGTTTCTTTGAAAAAGTCAAAGACAATGAAGTACAAGTATCAAAGTTTATTTCTGATCACCTCGGTTACTTCTAATGTCGATGACATTAGAGATATAAAGATTAGTCATGTGGATATGGATGAGTTCATGGAAAGAACTAGATAAAACAATCCTATCCATGAAATGAAGAAGATAATCAAGAGAAATATTCATCTAGTATCTTCTTTTCCTGTAGCACCTCACAACACAAAATTTATTCTCCAATGCACTCAGCTCTACAATAAGGATACCAGATCTATGTTAGACACTGGTGGTAATGTGGTGATTAGACTCGACCCTGAGTTCATCAACAAAGTTTTCATGTGTCCTATTACTAAAGTATTAAAAATAAATTTCATTGAAGCATAAAGGGAATGTGACAAAGATCCCAAAAGAGTGAAGAAGGTAATCAATAATAGATGGCTCAAAACTCTAAGGGAAAATTTATCAAAATAGCCATGGAGCTTTCCAAGAAGTGACTTTATAGAAGAAGTTGGTGACTTGATCACTCTTATTAGTAGGGTAAGAGGTTTAACTTCTTCCTTACTATTTTAGGAATGGATGTACCCCTTCATTAAAATAATTCTCCAAGGCAAACAAGTCATTTTCTAGGGAGAACAAATTAGCAATGCTCTACAGAAGCAATTGATTAAAGTATCCAATACCTCCAAATTCTACATGACTTCATACCTGGTATATATTATAGCATCGATGAGAACCTTCCTAGCTTTAACATCAGAAGGAGATATGAGAGTAACCCCTACTGTATCATCATTACTCTTAGTTGACATTGAAGGGTTCTATCCATAAGTTTAAGAGATTAAATGACACTTTCTTCACAATATTTTTGTGTCTCTTTGATCCCCAATTAGAACAAAAAAGAGTGTTAGATGAATCTTAGACAGTTGTGAATGACTTTGGATGTATGTTCTTGCAATTCCCTTCTTTTCCTTACCTGTAGGTTGGCTTTTTCCAAGGTCATCCTTATATGCTCCAAATATTCCCTTCAGATAAATTGTTCTTGATGGAGTTGTGCAAGTAAATTATTATCATACATAATAAGTAGATGGAACTCAAGAAACCCAATTTCAAGTTTCTAGGTTCTTAGTGTTGACGGTTGGAAAAGCTAGAGTTATGGAGACTGAAATACAACTCGTCACCATGAAGCATTTCAAAAGGAGACCAAATTTTGACTATAGAGGTGTAAAGTATATAATCAGGAGGAAGACCCAGTTTCATGAGCCTATGATCAAAGATGTTTGGGTCAATTTGAAGACAATAGAAGACATCAACAAGATAGACTATAGTAGATTATCTCTTGAGTAGATAAAATATCTGGGACTCGCTAATATCCCTAAAAGTCAGTGGATAATGGTGATTTGATCAATGATAGATACCATGTTGAATAGTTTGCCAATGTCCCTCTTCCACCAATCCAATGGTCATAAAAGGAGTTGACTTCCTTAAAGAAAAGATTCAAACCAATATTGACAAACACCAATGATTGGTTAGCAAATAAGGGAATCACCCTAAAAGAGTTCATCATAGGATCAAAAGCTGAATTTCAAGAGGAAACAAGGAGAAGAGAAAAAAATAGGATGAAGAATAAAAGTGATGTTCCTTCTTCTTTTAGGCCACATAAGCCTAAGATCATCTTTGTGATAAAGAAGTCAAAAGTTACATAAAAAGAGATAGAAATAATAGATATGGAGGTTGAGACAGAAAGCACTGAAGAACTATCAATGGAGCAAATAGAGACTAATGATAGGCCCACAGATCAATAGGAAAAGGAAACTCTATCTCCATGAGAGGGTATGCAGCCTGAAATAGGAATTTATTCTTCCCTACCTAACACACATGTTATGACTCCTTCACCTATTCTCCAATCAGTGTTCCCTCTTTTGGAGTAGCCTCTCCTTCCAAAATTAATTTTTACAACCCTCAAGGCACTTTTGGAGATATTCTTCATTCCTCAGTGTCAATCCCTAGTTTGTCATCTCCATCTTTTAATATCGAAGATAGTTTTGCTTTTGATCATTTAGTAGAAGGTGTAGTTCTTATTGATACACCACCCATTATTTCCACCATTGGTGCAAGTGCGACTCTAGTGACACCAACAACGGAGATTGATACTAATGTAAGTACTTTTGTGCTCCGAGCTTGGTTGTCAGCTTATACGTCCAAAAGGAAAAAATAGGCCATCTCCCCATAAGACTTTGATTTCAATAAAATGGTGTTAATAAAATTCAAGACTCCCAAGAAGCCAAATATTCTTTCAAAGATGATTGGGGATAAAGGGCATAAATTTCTAGAAATAGGAAAACCTCCACAAGATGTAACTCTTGAAATTTTTGATATAAATAACTACTCTATCTCTCAAGTTGAGTTAGGTAAAATAAATTGTGAAGGTTCTAAGAGTGATTTGAAATAAACCATGGAAATCATGATTCAAAAATTTGACAAAGAGAAAGAGATGAAGGATCATTATAAAGAAATGGCAGAATAATTGACTATAGTGATAAGGATAATTACTTTCACTCTATAAATAATAACTTCAGAGGCTATCTCCATAGATGACCCCTTGATTCAAAAATTAGAAACGACCTATCTCAAGTGAAAAGTACTTAAAGACTACTTGGATAAGATTCATACATAAGGAATTTCCTTGCTCACAGAGTTGTTTGAGAAAATGGGTAAGATGAGGGAAGTAAGAGCAGAACTGGATGATCTTCTCAATATCATTACTCAAGATATTGAAAGCATGAAAAAATATCTTGACAAATGGATGGATATGAAGAAGTTGAAAATAAGCACTCTAATATCAATTAGCATCATTTCTGATAGAGACTCTTACACTAAAACTAAAGAAGCATTTATATATAGGAGTCAGGTGCTTAAGGAATTTATCAGCAACCTCAAATCTTCAAGAGACCATGGTGAATAAAGTGATATCAGTCTATTTCACAAGTTGGAGGAGCTACCTTGAAAACTTACCTCTCAAGACAAAAAATTCATTTTGATATAAGAAATGATTCAAGAATTTAAAGGTATGCTATGAAAAGAATTCAAGGAAAGAGCATTCTCAGTAGCCTCTGTGGATAACATTCTGGACAATCAGTTAACTCTAGATAATCTAAAGACTAGATTAATTAATCATGCAAAATCAGTTACAAAAATGAAATATGCCTTAGGCAGAGCTAAGGTAAGAACATTGTTACTCCAGATAATATCGGGATGTAAGTAACTATCACCATGTATGATGCTCACATAAAGAAGATTGGGGATAGAAATTGAAACTGTCCTTCCTTGCTTTATTCTCATGTTTTTTAAATGCACTTTTATAACCACTTTGGACATCTTCACATGTACTTTTGTCATGTGTAATTACATGTAAAAATATGTAAATTCCAAATTCAACAAAGACTCCTATCTTTGACTAGGTAAAAATATTTAAGTATTTTCTAAATCCTCAAGGTCTCTCCCTATAAATAAGGAGAGCCTCTTTTATAAATGGATATATTTTAGTGACTAGAAGAAAAACTTTGACCAAATTGAGATGCCTTGTGAGACTTTGAGCTCAAATTGTAAATCATATTTTTTTGAATGAATGAGAAAGTGAGTGAATTTTCAAACTTTGTGTTGGAATAACTCGTATTGTTTAGGAAATTGTTTGTATGTCTTTTTCTTAAAGACTATCTCATCTATTTGATTAAATAAGTAGAGTGTGGGGAAATTATCTAGGAGATGTTTTAAAGTTAATTATGGAAACTTTATGCTACTCTAATTGCCTTTAGTTTGTGTTTTTGTGTTTTAGTGAGAAGGGTATTAGAAAGGCTTTGAACTACTTTTCTCCTTTGTGATATTATACTCTGTTAAAGTTTTTGGTGGAGACTTTGGGCTGCACTTCATTCTATTTTGATCTTAGTCCTAAATCGATAAGAGAAGCATTGAAATATTTTGTGATTTTGTGGGTTTATTCTAAATCTAGTTACCACCCAGGAAGTTTTCCTACTATTTATTGAACATTATTTTTGAAAGAAGAGACTTGCTTTCAGTTATTACACAAGAATTCTCCTTTACCTTGTGAACATCATCTCTAAAAAAAGAGAGATGGATGGTATGATCTCACCCATGAGTCTATTTCTCAATTTATATTAATATATTATAGTTTATAGGGAGCCTCCCCTTGCTGAGAGGAGAGATTTATCTCATTACACTAAGGTTGATATACCCATTTTGCCTTCACTTAGTTGATGACAAAATATTCACCCAATAGTTTTTTTGGTGACTCCATTGGGGAATCAAACGTGCACTTTGAAGCCTCAAGCTTTAAATTGAAGAATTTATAGTTCTTTTTCCATTCTACACTCTGGCAGATCCACCATATATGTGAATCTAGAGAGCTCAAGGTATCGTTAATCCTGTATTTGAGTTGGTGTAAAAAAATAATTTTGAAATTTTTTCTCTGCCATCTCGCCTTTAGTGTACCAGGAGTTTTCCTCCTACCAATATCAGATCTCCAATACCAGATGAAGCTTCTAGTTTTAGTGCTAGTAGATTTTTGTCCAAACTTACCCTACAAAGATTTGTTATCCCTGCTTTTAATCATCATATCATGGCAGCCCAAGGTCCTTAGGGCAATACTTTTGGTCCTCTCAATCTAAACCCACCTTTACATGAACTGCCTCTTAGTTCGAGAAAGATTTTTCCCAAATTTTATGGTAATGGGAAAGTTCATATTGATGATCATATTGTTACTTTCTACATATCATATGGTGTGATAGGCATTGAATATGAAGATATAACAGTGAGACTGTTTGTAGAAATTTTGTAAGACACTACCATGGATTGGTTTTATCACCTTCAAGCTTAGACTATAACTAATTGGGACACTCTCAAGGACAATTTTAAGGCTATATTTAAACCCATAGAAGATGCACACATGCATTTTGGGCTTAGCTTACGTAAATGAAGAAAGAGCCCCATGATCCTATGCAAGAATTTATTACTAAATTCAATAAGCTGAGGAACAAAATTCCTACAATTGCTCAGCCAACACTGGAGAATCTTAAGTGCCTTTTCATCAATTATAAACTTCTTGAAGTAAGTTTTTTATTGAGTCAGGCTGTCCCTATAGATATTTTTGTAGCTTAGATTTTATCTACTAAGGTCGGAGATGATCTTATCCTGGCAGGTAAGATTAGAAAAGATTCTAATAAAAATAAAATTTCCTCTTCTATTGAAAGTTCTTCCACGAGTACCACATATCCTATGGTACAAAAGTTAGTAAATGAGTTGTTAGATATGAAAAGACAAATGGCCCAAGGAATGTCTATTCCTCATTCTTATTGATATATACCAAGGAAGACATTCCCTAAACTTTCATATCAAAGTAATGCTGCTAGGAATCAAGGGCAACCCAATCACCTTCCTCCCGCATAGGGGAAGCTTGCCATTAAAGTAGCACTAAATAACTTAGTAGTTGGTTATCATGAAGCCAAACATTATCTCTCTTTTAAACTTGAGTTGGACCAAGAAGATGATGCTAATCTCTTTGCAGAAGGAGAAGAAGAATTAGCTGGTGACTTTAATATTAGTTTTTTCCAATACCAAAAAGAAGCTAAGAAAAAAGAAAAGTGTTTGATGGATCTTATGCTATCTTTATTAGGTCCCAAAATCAGTAAATTCAACAAGATGATAAGGTAAAAGTAGGAGAAGAACCTGAATCAATAGTCTCAATTGCTAAATGGGGAACTTCACTGCCCTTCCAATCAGAAGACCTAGTGACCAATAAGAAAGTAAGTACCTCAAACCATCATGTACCTTCTATTTATATTCCTCAGACCAGTGCCATGCCCAATAAATATTAGGATGACGGACTTTCTCTCTCTATTTATTGTTCATTTTAGTTATTTGACATAATTGATCATGCTAAAAAGGCTCAGATTCAAATGACTGAAGTTGAGTACTTGTGAGCCAATCTTGAACAGTTTGATCAGTTGGTTGAATACATAAAAAATAAAATCATACCTATAGGACAAGATCTCCCAAAGGTGACTCATGATTCATCAAAGAATAAATCCACCCAAAATAGTATTGTCACTAATCCTATTGTTGCCCTTGAAAAATATAACCTTTCTATGTTTCTCTGTTAATAAATCGTCATAAGTTGAGAAACATTATAATAGACTCTGGAGCTTCTGATAATGTTATGCCTACCAAGGTAGCAGATTATCTTGGTCTTACCTTAACTAAGACTTTTAGAAAATGCTTCTCCATGGAAAATAAGCAAGTACCACTCTTGGGTCAAATCAAAGATGCCCAATTTGCATTTGTGGCTTTTCCAGATAAAAGGATTAAAATGACAATCTTGGTGGCCGATGTTTTAGATTCCTATGGCATTCTACTTGGATGTAATTTTTGTAAGGATGTAGGTGGAGAGTTGAATATGGATCTATCTGAAGTAGGAATACCTGTTAAAGGTGTCATGCAAAAGTTGCTTCCTAAAAAAGAGTCAAAATAAATTGTCACCCAAACATTAAACCCCAAAGCTCAAATTTTGTTTAAATCATCAAGAATGGGTATTTATTTTTTGACCACTGAAGATGTTTCTATCTCATCAGATGAAGGTTCATTAGGTGGTAAATCAGAAAATTTAGATAGAAAATTAGAAGAATTGGTAAGGCAAAGTTTAGGCAAAAAAAATCTTCCCACACTAACAAAGAGAAATATTTGAGAAGATCAAATTCTAATGATGTTTGGATTTTAGAATTTGATGGTAGTTGCTCTTCTACCCATTCTAGAGCTAGAATTTTTTTGATATCCCATCAAGGAGAAATTTTTCCCTATTCATATAAGTTACAGTTCAACAATACCAATAACACTGCCGAATATGAATCTTTATTACTTGAATTGAAAGATGCTCATGCTAAAGGTATTAAGATTCTTCATGCTCAAGGAGATGCTGAACTGGTGGTTTGTTAGGTAAGGAATCTATACCAAACCAAAAATGAGAGATTGCAACATTATCACAATCTTGTATGGGATTACATTGAAAGTTGTGATGCTTTCAATATTTATGTTGTGTTGAGAGAATTTAATGATCATGAAGATTCATTGGATATCTCCACAACCCTCATGGTTCCCCATAAGGATTTCAAAGGGAACAAGTACACCATTGCGCTGGTATTTCTATTAAGAGTATCTAATAATGCCAATCATTGGCAGGTGTTTAATGATGACAATCAAATCAATGCTTTTTTGGAAAAATGTGGATAGCTTTGAGGAGCTTTATTTTGAAGGTAGTGAATCTCCACCATGAGAATCAGTTTCTGAAATAGATTCAAAAATTAGTGAAGAGTTTCTTCAACTCAAGGGGAATAAAATTCCAAAAGGTTTGGTTTTTCTTGAAAAATTATTTGATAAGCATGACAAGTATGTCAAGTAGTAACAAATGGATTCAAGTTCCTCCAAGGAGTTTGATCAAGTAAATTTGAGTACAACAAAAATCCCAAAATGGTCAACATTGGGAATTATTGCACTTCTAGTGAAAAACTCAAATTTTTTACTCTTCTTCACCATTACACTGATGTTTTGGAGTATTCTTATGATGATTTGAAATCTCTGGTGCCTAAATAAATTTTGCATGAAATTATTCTTAAATTTGGCTCATTACCTCACAAGAAAAAGTGAAGGCAATACAACCCCAAAATATCAAGTACTATGCTTTCTATGATCCAGAATATGCTAAATGCAAGAATTATTTTTTAAATTCATTATTCCACTTAGATTGTGAACATAGTTCTGGTGAGAAAAAAAATGGAGAAATTTGTATTTGTGTTGATTTTAGAAACTTAAATAAATATTTTCTAAAGGATAACTACCCCTTACCCATCATAAATCAAGTGTTGCAAATAGTGACTGGTTCAAAAATGTTATCAATGTTAGATGGTTTTTTTTGGTATAATCAAGTGGAAGTCAATGAAGCAGATCAACATAAAACTGCTTTCACTACACTGTGGGGCACTTTTGCATATCATAGAATGCCTTTTGGTCTGATCAATGTTGGTGCCACCTTATAGAGAGTAATGGATCTTGCCTTTAGAGATGAAATAAGGAAATTTATTTTGGTATATCTTGGTGATTTGACCATTTTTTTCAAACATCATCCTGATCATGTGCAATAATTACAATAAGTGCTAGAACGCTATAAGAAAAATGGTATTTCTTTTAATCCAAAGAAATCAATTTTTGGGGTTACCAAAGGTAAACTTCTTAGTCATATTATATCTTGAGAAGGCATAAAAATTGACTCAAAAAGAGTCAAATCTATCCAAAATATTACTCTTCCTACTAGTAAGACTGCAATTCACTCTTTCTTTAGAAAGGTGAATTTCCTATGAAAATTCATTCCAAAATTCATAGAGAAGACTCGATACATTATTGGCATGATAAAGGGTAAATCTAATCTCCATTAGAATGTAAAAGGAAAGCTAGCATATGAAGATATCAATAAATCAATCACCCATGCCCCAATACTGGTTTGTCCAAATTATACTAAAGACTTTGTAGTATATAGCTATGCTTTTGAACATACACTTTCAGCCATTTTGGTCCAACAAAACAAAGGTGTGGAATCTCTCATATAATTTGTGATTTATCCTCTCAAAGCTCATGAATTGAAATATTTAAACATGGAGAAGCATGCTTATGGCATGGTTAATGCAGTAAAATATTTTGGATTCTATATCCTGAATTCACATACTGTTGTTCTGGTGCCTGATACAATGATGAAGTCCATTCTAACTCAACAAGAGTTTGGTACTAAAAGGGGCAATTGGATTGCTAAAATTTAGGAGTCTAACCTTGATATCAAGCTTACTAAGCTTGTGTGGGGAAAAGGTCTCTACCAATTAATTGTTGATAACATACCAAAGGAAATAGAACATGAAGAAATAGAGGTTGGAGACGTACCTATAGTTATCTTTGTCATTACTATTGATGAGTGGTATTCTAATATCACTTATTTTCTTACCTATGGTGAATGTCCCACCCATCTATCCTATAAAGAAAAAAGGAATGTTAAGTTGAAGGCTGCTAACTATGTCTTGTGGGATAATGGTTTGTACAAAATAAGTCTTGATGGGGTATTTCTTTGTTACATCAACAAGGTGCAACAAGGTAAAATTTTAGAGTCTTTCCATAATTTGGCTTGTGGAGGACATTTTTTTCACTAATAACAACTCACAAGATTTTATGAGCTAGATACTATTGGCCTACACTATTTCAAGATGCGCACATTTAGGTATGTAGATGTGAGTTGTGTCAACAGTTTGTTGAAACACCTAAATTGGCCACATTACCTCTCAAGCCAATGGTAATTGAAGAACATTTTCAAAAATGGGGTATTGACTTCATTGGCATCATGAACCCATCCTCACGTGCTGGACATGACTATGTTCGCACCACGATAGACTATTTTACCAAGTGGGTGGAAGCCATTCCAAATAAGCATGACACTTTAAAAGTGGTATGCAATTTCCTTAAAGAAAATATTATTTCCCAATTTGGGGTCCCAACTAAGATTGTAACATATAATGCTGCTTATTTCTCTTCTCATGAGGTTACTCAGTTTTTCTACAATTATGAGATTATTATTTCTCACTCCCCTGACTATTATCTATAAGGAAATGGTCAAACAGAATCAAATAATAAGAATATGGTTACTATTATAAGTAAATTGGTAGATGATAACCAGAGAACTTAGCATAAAGCATTATTTGATGCTTTGTGGGAAGATAGGATTACACCCAAGAGGGAAATAGGTATGTCACCATTTTAGCTTTTGTATGGTTTGAATGCGGAGATACTAATCACCCTAGAACTACCAACACTGAAGTTGGGAAAGGCAATCAAAGATCAAACTTTCAAAAATTATATTGATAAAAGGATCATGTGCCTAATCCAAATAGATGAGAAATGAACTATGGTAGTGAACCACATCACTACACATCAAAATTAAGTAAATAAACTCTTTGAGAAGAGAGTGAGGATTCATGATTTTTAGATTGGAGATCAAGTCTTGTTGTGTGACAAGAGGAGAGAACCAAAAGAAATGCATGGAAAATTTGATTTTTTTTAGAGAGGTCCATTTACCATTCATAAGATCTATGGTGAAAATATCTTCTTGCTCTAATATCAAGATGGAACACCATTCTCACTACCTCACAGTGGGCAACATCTGAAACACTTCAATCTTTGAAGTATTAGATGAGTTCATTTGTAAAATTGTATAGTCTTATGTTTATTTATTTTTGTTTGGTTTTTCATGTCTTTTTCTTTTTTATCTTGACTCTATGGCCCAATGGCATGGATAAAGGAACTTAGAGACTAGATTCTACTCCCTTCTATCACTTCAAAGTTTGATCGATGGAAGTTCCCTAGTTGGAGCCAGCTATTATTCCCAAAATTAGCTACACTTATTTTGATGGACAACCCCTATGAAACTTGTCTATTTTGTGTTCTTCACTCTAAGCTCATTGTTCGAGACAAATTTCTCTTATTATCAATTATAGTTGACTAGCATCCTTGAAATGTTCCTGACCTTCCCTCATCATGATTTCTCAAAAAATGTGAAATTCATTGCAGTCTTGATGCGATCAGAATGTCAAAACTTTAATAAAATTCAAGGAGTTAGTTTTGTTTTGTTTACATGCAAGGTCAACATTTTTTGCCACCTTTGCATGTTTTTTTGTTTCCATGTAAAGACGGTGATAGCCCTTACATCTTTTCATGTAGGAGCATCAATTTTCACCACCCTTGCATATTTTGCACCTCATCATGTAAAGATGAAAAAAATTTCCACCCCTACATGATCTCAGTTTTCACACGTGGCATTTATGACCACACGCACCAAGTGGTTGGTGTCAATTTTAAACTTTTTCAATGCTGATTTGCACCTCATTTTGATTATTCTAAGTTGTCTACTCCCCGTCCTTGCAACTAGTCAACTATGTGAATGAGTGGGATTGTGAATTTTCTAGCTTCAAGTGTAGGATTTCAATTTGCCAAGTAGGTTTTGCATTCTTCCCTCTTTTATTTTTAGGTTTTCATTTTTTGTTCTTTCTCTTTTCTTTGAAAGTTTTAGATTTTCCCTTTTTTCTTTTTAGGTTTTATATTTCTTATTTTTCCTCCTCCCTCTCATCCTCAAAGGGATGTTAAAGCCTAAAAAACCCTAAATCTATTGCCATACATGTAATGGTAGTGATTTTCACCACCCTTACATGAAACTAAATTAATTTATGTAAGAACGGTGATTTTCAACGTCATTACACAAATCCATTTCCATTCATATAAGGGCAACAATTTTTGCCACCCTTACACATATTTTCTTCCCTATATACAAAGGCGATAATTTTTTCCACCCTTGCACAAAGTCAGCATGTAAGGGCAACAAAAATTGTTGCCTATGCATAAACAAACCTTCCTTCAATGTATTAATTCAGAGATTTTTGCTGCCGATACTACCTCCATATGTAAGGATGGTAATTTTTGCTGCCCCTACATACTTTTTCTCTGAAATCTTAACTCTAGGAAATTTTGAATTTTTGCTTTTTTGAGCCTGCTTTCCTTTGAATTTTTGACTTGCTCACATGGCCTTTTCAAGCACATTCTCATGGTCATGATCATCAACATGTAGTTTTCCTAGATTTCCAATATTTCCCCTTATTTCATGATCATGATTCTTATTGTAGGTTCTCTCAAGGATCCTCCTTCATTGACATCCTTTTAACAAAAGATTTTCTAGATGACTGAGGTTTCTCTAAAAAAGTTGAAGCTAATGAAGTAAAAGTATCAAGTTATTTTTCTAATCACCTTAGTTACTTCTAATGTTGATGATATTAGAGATACAGAGATTGGTCACATGGATATGGCTCAGTTCATATAAATAACTAGATCAACCAATCCCAGCCATGAAATGAAGAAGATAATTGAGAGAAATATTCATTTGGTATCTTCTTTTCCTATAGGGGCTCACAATAGAGAATTCATTTTCCAATGCACTCAATTCTATAATAAAGATACCAAATCTATGTTAGATGCTGGTGGTAATGTGTTGATTAGACTGGACCCTGAGTTCATCAACAAAGTGTTCATGTGTCCTCCTGATATTGAAGTATTAAAGCTCTATTTCATTGAAGTACAAAGGGAATATGATAAAAATCTTGAAAGAGAGAATAAGGTAATCAAGCATAGATGGCTCAAAAATCCAAGGGTAAATTTGTCAAGATGGACATAGAGCTTTCTAATAATTGACTTTATAGAAGAAGTCAGTGACCTGATCACTCTTCTCAACAGGGTAAGAGGTTTACCTTCTTCCTCACTATTTCATGAATGGATGTACCCCTTCATTAACATAATTATCCAAGGAAAACAAGTCATTTTTTTGGGAGAACAAATTAGCAATGATCTACATGAACAAGTGATGAAATTATCAACTACCTCCAAATTTTATATGACTTCATACCTGGTATATATTATAGCATTGATGAGAACCTTCCCAGGTTTAACATCAGAAAGAGATAGGAGAGTAACCCCAATGTATCAATTTTAATCTCAATTGAAATTCAAGGGTTCTATACATCATTTTAAGAGAGTAAATGACACTTTATTCATAGTACTTTTGTGTCTCTTTGATCCCCAATTAGAATACAAAAGAGTGTTAGACAAACCCTGGACAATTGTGAATGACTTTAGATGTATGTTCTTACAATTCCTTTCTTTTTCTTACCTATCGGTTGGATTTTTTCAAGGTCATATTTAAATGCTCCCAAGATTCCCTTTAGATAAATTGGTCTTGATGGAGTTGTGCAGGCAAATTATTGTCATACATAATAAGTAGATGGAACTCAAGAAATATGATTTCAGGTTCCTATTTGAAATTGGTAGGGTCTAATTGTTGACTGCTAGAAAAGCCAGAGTTATGGAGATTGAAATGTAACTCATAACCATGAAGCATTTCAAAAGGAGACCAAATTTTGACTATAGAGGGATAAAGGATATAATCAGGAGGAAGACCTAGTTTCATGAGCCTTGATCAAAGATTTTTAGGTTGATTTGAAGATAACAAAAGACATCAAAAATATGGACTATAGTAGATTGTCTCTTAAGCAGATAGAATATCTGGGACTCAATGATATCCCTAAAAGTCTAGTGGATAATGGTGATTTGATCAATGATAGATACCATGTTGACTAGGTCACCAATGCCCCTTTTCCCCTAATCCAATGGTCACAAAAGGAGTTGACTTCCTTAAGGAAAATATTCAAACCAATATTGGAAAACACCAATGATTGGTTAGCAAATAAGGGAATCACCCTGAAAGAGTTTATCACAGGATCAGAAGCTAAATTTCAAGAGGAAACAAGGAGAAAAGAGGAAAATAGGATGAAGAATAAAAGTGATGTTCCTTCTTCTTCTAAGCCAAATAATCCTAAGGTCATCTTTGTGAAAAAGAAGTTAAGATTTATATAAAAAGAGCCAGAAACAATAGATATGGAGGTTGAGAAGTAAAGCACTGAAGAACTAGTAATGGAGCAAATGGAAACTGATGATAGGCCCAAAAATCAATAGGAAAAGGAAACTCTATCTCCATGAGAGGGCGTGCAGCCAGAAATAGGAATTTCTCCTTCCCCACCTAGCACACCTGTTGTAACTCCACCTATTTCTCCAATCAGTGTTCCCTCTTCTGGAGTAGCCTCTCCTTCCAAAATTATTTTTGACAACCCTCAAGGCACTTCTGGATATATTATTCATTCCTCAAGGTCAATACCCAATTTTTTATCTCCATCTTTTAATATCATAGATAGTTCTGCTTTAAATCATTTAGTAAAAGGTGCAGTTCTTACTGATACTCGACCCATTGTTTCCACCACCAGTGCAAGTGCAACTCTAATAATGCCAACAATGGAGATTGATACTAATGTATGTAATTCTATGCTCCCACCTTGGTTGTCAGCTTATACACCCAAAATTAAAAAATAGGGTGACTCCCCAGATGACTTTGATTTCAATAAAATGGTGCCAATAAAAGTCAAGACTCCTAAGAAGACAAATATTCTTTCAAAGATGATTGGGAATAAAGGGCACAAATTTATAGAAATAGAAAAACCTCCATAAGATGTAACTCTTGAAAATTTTGATATAAATGACTACTCTATCTCTCAATTTGATCTAGGTAAAATAACTCATGAAGGTGCTAAGAGTGATTTGCAATCAGCCATGGATATCATGATTCAGAAATTTGACAAAGAGAAAGAGATGAAGGATCATTATAAAGAAATGGTGGAACTATTGACTATAGTGATAAGGATAATTACTTTCACTCTATAAATAGTAACTCTAGAGGCTATCTTCATAAATGACCCCATTATTTAGAAAGCAAAAAGGACCTATCTGAAGTGAAAATACTTGAAGAGTACCTAGACAAGATGCATACACAAGGAATTTCCTTGCTCATAGAGTTGTCTGAGAAAATGGGTAAGATGAGGGAAGTAAGAGTAGAAATGGATGATCTTATCAATATCATTTCTCAAGATATTAAAACCATTGAAAAATATCTTAACAAATGGATAGATATGAAGAATTTGAAAATAAGATCTCTAATATCAATTGGTGTCATTGCTGATAGAGACTCTTACACTGAAACTAAATAAGCATTGATATATAAGAGTTGAGTACTTAAGGAATTGATTAGTAACCTCAAATATTCAAGAGATCTTAGTGAACAAAGTGATATTAGTCTGTTGAACAAGTTAGAGGTGCTACCTTGCAAACTTACCTCTCAAGACAATTAATTCATTTTGACAGAAGAAATGATTCAAGAATTTGAAGGTATGCTCTAAAAATAATTCAAGGAAAGAGCATTCTCAATAGCCTCTGTGGATAACATTATAGAAAATTAGTTAACTCTAGATAATCTAAAGATCAAATTAGCTAATCATGAAAAATTAGTTACAAAAGTAAAAGATGACTTACTCAAACCTAAGGTAATTTTTAAGAACATTGTCACTCCAAATAGTATCAAGATGCAAGCAGCTATCGCCATGTATGATGCTAACATAAAGAAGATTGGGGATAGAAATTAAAATTGTCCTTCCTTTCTTTATTCTCCTTTTTTAAAAAAATGCACTTTTTCAACCACTTTGGAAATCTTCACATGTACTTTTGTCATGTGTAATTACATGTAAAAATATGGAAATTACAAATTCAACAAAGACTCCTATCTTTGACTAGGTCAAAATATTTAAGTCTTTTCTAAATCCTCAAGGTCTCTCCCTATAAATAAGGAGATCCTCTTTTTTAAATGGATATATTTTGGTTATTAGAAGCAAAACTCTACCCAAATTGAGATTCCTTTTGAGACTTTTAACTCAGATTGTAAATCATATTTTCTTGAATGAATGAGAAAGCGGGTGACTTTTCAAACTTTGTGTTGGAATAAATCTTATTGTTTAGGAAATTGTTCGTATGTCTTTTTACTAAATACTATCTCATCTATTTGATTAAATAAGCAGAGCACATGGAAATTATTTGGAAGATGTTTTAAAGTTAATTATGGAGACTTTGTGCTGCTATAATTGCCTTTAATTTATGTTTTTTGTGTTTTAGTGAGAAGGGTATTAGAAAGGATTTGAACTAATTTTATCCTTTGTAATATTATACTTTGTTGTAGTTTTCGATAGATACTTTGCACTGCACTTCATTCTATTGTGATCTTAGTCCTAAATCGATAAGAGAAGTGATGAAAGACTTTGTGCTTTCGTGGGTTTCTTCTAGATCTAGTTAGTACCCAAGAAGTTTTCCTACTATTTATTAAACATCATTTCTGAAAGAAGAGAATTACTTTCAGTTATTACACAAGAATTTTTCTTTACCTTGTGAACATCATCTCTAAGAAAAGAGAGATGGATGGTATGATCTCACCCCTGAGTCTATTTTTCAGTTTATATTAGTATATTATAGTTTATAGGGATCCTCCCTTTGTTGAGAGGAGAGATTTATCTCATTATGTTATGGTTGATATACCCATTTTGCCTTCAGTTAGTTAACAAAAAAATACTCACCCAACACTAGTCAAACCCAATTTTCACTATTTTTGCCTACAGTACTTTTCTAATTTTTTTAACCTCAGCGCAACTATCTTATCATGAGTATTGACCCAAAATTTATGTAATTGGTTGTTTTATTTAACAAGAAATTTAATTTCATCTTACCTTACATACATTTACTTTCTAGTTATTGAATGAAATTACTCTTTATTTTTATTTATATTGACTTAATTTTTATAACAATAGATTGACAACCTCTTAACAAAAAATACACTTCTTGGATCTAACTCATGTTAGGCAGTCCACTCAACCATCCATCTAGCAACCCCCTTTTTAGTGTCTTTATTATCTATAGGCTATTCCTTCCTAGCCAAAGAGGATATCCCATCATTATCTAGATTCATGCACACACTTTACTAGGTATTCTTCTACACACCATATTACTAGTTTCATTACATTAAAAATTAAGAAATGAGTGAAAATTAAACTAAAACATTTTGGCATACCCAGTGAGACCCAATTCCTTTTTTTTTCCTTTATTATTTTCTCATCAAATGCAATCTAAATATTTATTTTTGGGATTAAAATAAACCTCTTGCATACATTGATTACATGCTTGTATTAGTTAATCTAGTAACTTAGTAGGCAAACTAATTAATTGTAGCTTTCACACTTATTATCATATACATAATCCAAACCAAAAAATAATTAACACATCAAAATTTACCTAAGATAAGGTACAACTAGGATTTCATCACCTAGCAGTAACTTTATCCCTTCCTAGCTATCCTACATGGATTTCATCACTAAGGGGAGAACCAACTCATATCTCTAGTTGAGTATAAACTCTGAACTTAGTCTATTTTGGCTAAGCACCTGATATTCTTACCACTATGGGATGGTGAAGTGAGGGGATAGGACCCAATACCAAGCCATGTACTAAAGCTCACCACATATTTCTCTTTAGTAGCTAAATAATCTAAAACCAACCTTAGATTTCCTCTTTAGTACTTGATCTACAATCCAAATTCCCTCTTCACACTTTCTAAGGCATAATCCAAAAGTGATCTAAAAATAATCCTAGGATTTAACACACTTTTAGTGTATGCATTGTTTGCCTTGAATTCTTTTCTTTTGATTGCTCTTTGTTTGAGGTGTGAGTTTCATCATATTATTTCCTATTTTCTCACATGGTCTTTACTAGACAATAGCTAAGAAACTAAACCATTAAAGCACCAACTTCTTCTTCTTCCTCCATGGAATATAATTCTAATGATGAGTGTTCACCTCATTTTTCTCCCCCTCTAACTAGAATCTTGGTTGTTTCTAAGGGTGATGTGGACTTCACTAACTCCCTTGACAATAGTATAGTGGCCCTTTAATATTATCTTAAAAACTTACCTCACCATACCTCTATTTATTTGGCTCCTCTTATGGATCATCCTTATGGTATGCCTCCCCATATTATGGTGGGTACTACCTTAACCCAACCCTTGCTGACCCAAACCTCTTCTTTTTCTAACATCCCATCTACTACCACTAACCAAACCCAATCCAAAATTCTAACCTCTAATCAAAAACCTCCTCCCACACCCCACACTTCACATATAGGCTCAATTTTACCTCTATTTACCTCTACCCCACCTACCATGGGGTTATCTTCTACCCCTATTTCCACCCTTCCCTTTATTACAACCAATCCACAAACTTCTACCCCATTTTAAATCTTAGTTCTCTCTATCCCTCAAACACTTCCACCCATTAGCACTATATTCACCACTCAACCTAAACCTACACAATCTCAACCCACTATCTCAACCACACCTTTAAGTTAACCCACATCCATCCCTCAATATGTACCCATAACAACTTATCAATATGTCCCCAACCCACAGGGATATATAGCACCTTCCATCCAACCATTTTTTCCAATAAACTCTTATGTGGAATGATCTCAACCTATTGTGAGCATTACTAATATGTGGTTTCTTCAGCACCTTCTACCACCTATCCATACATAGCTTCCACTAAGCCTCAACAAAATTTACCCCTTAATTATGTAACTTCCCAACCCCAACTAGATTTGATCAAGATGTTAATGGACAAAATTACCAACCTAGAGTAATCTATCTTTAGGTCTAATAACATTTTATTCTATGATAAAATTTGTATTAAACCCATCCATCCATCCATCCCCAACCATTATAATCCTCCTCAATGGGAATTACCTAAGTTTTCCAAATTCCAAGACAAAGAAGAACCCCAACAACATTTGAGAGTATTTCATCATTATTGTTATTTGATCATATATGATGATGCTCTCCTCCTTCTAACCTTCCCCATATCCTTATCAAGGCCAACACTTGATTGGTATAGTGTTCTTCCCATGCACTCCATATTTTTTATCCCAACTGGCCCAAATATTTTTAGAGCATTTTAAGGTAAACATAACTAAAAATTTCTCTATTACCTACCTCTATTCTATTAAGCAATTTGATGTTGAGTCAACTATTGAATGTGTGGTTTGATGGAGAGGTCTTATCAACCAACTTAATTTTTCATTACCCCAACCCAAATTTATTAAACTTTTATCTCAGGGTTAAGCCAAACATATTTCCCCCACTCTTCAAGTTCAAACCTTCAAAAAATTTGTTGAGGCATTCACCATGGCATGAAAACTTGAAAATTGAGCTATTGATGAAAGGAAATTGAAACTATAGAACAAGAAATCTAGATTTAAATATAATGATCCTTCCTCTACCAAAACCACTAACCAATCCAATACCAAAACAAAAGCATCTACAAACTCAATTATTCTAAAAACCACTCCACCACCAACTATCAACCAACCACCTCAAACCAATTCTTCCAACCCTCCCTATCAACAAAACCAAAACCAAAATTGAGCTCATCTAAAATAATATAATCCCATTGGAGAATATCATGCATCAATTTTGGATAAATTTCTCAAATTCAACCTCATCCAACTCCCACCAATTAAACCACCCCAATAATTTCATTCTTCTCACCCCATACCTAGGTGGTACAACAAAAATGACCATTGTGCCTTTCACCGAGTCATAGGATATGACATTAATAGATGCAATACCTTTAAAAGTCTTCTTTATAACTTGATTTATAATGGAGAAATTGTGTTTAATAATATCAATGAAAATCCTAATTAGTCCCTTGACATTTTTTGCAAGCCTTTTCCCAATCACATTCCTCTTACCCAACACTATGATAACCAATTTTAATAATCTCACTCTCATGAGGCACATACAATCAATGTTATTAATAATTATCTCATTGTTGAAGATACCATTACCTTAATCACCCAAATATAAGTATTATACTCACCCCTAGTCCTTTATGTACTCAAACATAGGAATTAACCACCCCTCTATCTTCACTTGATGATACCTTAGCCTTATCTACCTCTACATTAATGGAAACACTAAAAGAGACAAACTCCACTATAACCATTTCTTCTTATTCCACTCTAACCATTTAGGTGGAAGAACTTCCCACTATTCCTTTAAACATCAAAATAAAAGAATCAATTCTATCCATTCCTTCACTTGAGGACACCATACCTACATCCCTTATCATACAACCATATATTTCCTCTTTGAAAACCATTCCATAAGAGGGGATTACCTCATTTACCCAACCACTAGTTTTGGAACCTTTCCTTAAAGATAGTAATGAAGGATCCATTTATTCTTCTTTACCTAAGGGATTTAACTTTAAAACTAATGACCAAGGAACTAAACCCATCTACAATCTCTTTTCTAGGATAATCCAAAGATTAGAGTTCACTTCCCAACCCAACTTGGATAGAGCCATCTTTTGGCATCATCTTGGGATCCCTTTCCAAAACAAATATGAGTCCTCAACCTCCCTTGAATTCACCCTTGAACCCATTATTACCTCTTCACCAAATACCTCTTCTAAAACCATAAGTGAATCATCCCAACAACTTCCTTCTAATATTTCCAAATCACCATACACCTATCTTACCAAACCAGTCAAGAATTTAGGAATCTTTCCCACACCTAGCCACACTCACCACTCTTTGAATTTATATTTAACACCATTTATTCCACCAAATAATCCCTCAACCAAACCAATTAATAAGGTAGAGTTACCCAAACCTCTACCTTAAACTAGACCCATACCACATTTTTCCCACTTACCTTCCATCTTAGGACCCTATCCTTTGACCATCCCAATTACTTATTCTTCCTCTAAGAAACCATCCCCTTTTTCTCCACCTAAATCCATAAAACCCTCTAGTTCTCCATAATTTTAAACTAACCTATCTACCTCTATTTTCATAGCTATAGCTAAACCCTCATCATCCAAGTTTCCCACTTTCAAATCATCTACCCCTAAATCAACCATAAGTAATCAATCCCAATCACCAACCAAAACCATTCTAACACCTATAAATTTTAAGGTGAAAGTAAAAAATATCCCATCACTAAAACTATAAAACTTTCACCTCTAACACCTTTGAATGAATCCTACTCACCCATCCTAAAAATATTGTTGAAAACTTCCTCAATAGCTTACCACCTATCAAACCAATCTACCCTTATAACACCAAACCCTCCTAGTTCAATGATAACTTGATCTATGTGTACCATAGGGCACTAGGATGTGACATAGAGAACTACAAAGCTCTCCAAGAACTTTTTCATAGCCTATATGATGAGGATGATATGTTATCAAATGAACCCTTCTTACCCCCATTACCAATATTAACATCAACCTAACCTACCTAACCTTTACCTACTCTCCCACTCTTACCCAAGGATGATAAGGAGGAATCGAAGCAAGCATAAAACCTAGTAAACCCCCTTATCCACACTATTTATGTGGTTACATGATCTCAAGCCCAAAATAAATATAAGGGAAAATCCAAAGCATCTTTTTTTTGGACTTACCCTTCAACCCCTCAACCTTCCAACCAAATCCAAACACCTACACTTTCACCTATGCCACCACCAAATCCTAACTTATCCATTTTGTGACCCTCTCCCTCCTACCCATCTAAATCCATCTAGCATATTATGTTGAAATAACTTCACCAAACACTAGTGAAAATGAGCCTTTATGAAATAGTCAACACCTCTCTCTACCATTATTAGGCACTGCTCAAGGATATATACTATATAGAGGTTTAACTAGATGATATTCATCCTCTTATAGCCTTTATTGGAGCTATCCAAATTTATACACTCATCAGCTTTTAGGATTATATAATACCTCCCACTCATCTTGAGGATTTTTATCCTCCCTTTTTTTTACCACATACATCAATCAAACCCACATAAAAAGGTTGATGATTGATGGAGGAGATAACATCAATGTTATCTCCTCCTATGCATATGACCAAATTTAGATACCCAAAAATATCATGTCAAAAATTATAGTGGTTCTTCACTCCTTTAATGATACCGTGACCATTACCTTAGGGACCATTATTCTCCATATCCACTTGGGACCTCGTATTATTCCTAAACTATTTTACATTATAAAGGGTGACTTCCAATATAATGTGTTACTTAGACACCCTTGGATCAATGATATGATTTGTGTCCCTTCCACCTTACACTGATGTGTCAAATTTGAGCATGAGGGATAATTTATTACCATCAAATCTAACCCTAGTCCCTTTGCCTCTTTTAATATGACATATCAACCTAATGATGTCCTCCTACCTCCTTCATCTACCTCACAACTGACTTCTAAAAAAACCATCCCACTAACCAAAATTTTCAACACTCCTACTCATACCAATGATGAAGCTTTAACTAGCTCATTTATCCCTTCATCCCAAATTCTAGTTGAGGACCCCTTTTAATCCACATTCCAACATCTCTCTCTTGGGGAATATTATATTTTAGCTCTTGATGATTTCCCCACTCTATAAGAGTATGGGAACCTCAAATATGACCCTTCCTATGATCCCAAAATTATAACCATCATCCCTTTTGGGATGCCCAATAATTAAACAAATTTTGTCTATGGGGGTCTTGATCAGCCACTTCTCATTCCTGACACTACCCCATTCATTTGACCATTCACCGCTAAGTTGTCTTACATGGAAAAACTAGCCTTTGCAAAAACTTACCCTTATAGGTGTGCTTAGAAGAGGTTTAGTCTTGGACTTTATGAATATGGACCTCATGAGTTACCGATAATTAAAACCCAAAAACCTTGTGAGTTCTTTGGCCTTGGGTTTGTACCACCAAAAAAACCCACATCACCAAAACACATTTCCACTATTGATGAAGAACTTCCATCCTCACAAACACCATCTCCCTCCAAATCTGAGGACTTCAATATCATCCCATCCATTATCAATACCATTAGTTTAGGCCCCGTAACCTATCAAAATGATGGTTGAATTAAAACCCTTCCTCTCATCCATCTCAAAATAATTGAACATGATTCTTTTGTCATTAATACCACGCAATTTAGGATGATGATTCCATTATCACCTATCTTAGTATAGGAGATTCTTCTATTCATAAATATCTTCTTCCTAAAAATCAAACAATTCTGAATGAGTCCACTATTGATGTCAACTTGGGTACTTAAGATAACCCCCATATCATCAAAATCAGGCAATCTTTAAATTCTATAGAGAAACAAGATTATCCTTATTTCCTTTGAGACCACAACATAGATTTTTCTTGGTCCTATCAATATATGCCTAGAATCAACCCTTCTATTTCCCTCCATAACTTTTTAACACATCTTGAGGCTAAAATGGTTTGGTAAGAGCTTCATAGAATGCATCCATACATAACCCTCCTTGTCAAAGAAAAGATTCAACGTCTCTTATCTATCAACTTCATCCAACCCATTAATTATCCTCAAGGGGTTTCTAACATCATTCTCATCAACAAAACCATAAGGGGCCTTTCCCTCCATCAGTTTTTTTCACCTCAATCTCATTTTCCTAGAGGATGATTTTCCTTTGCCAAACATCAACCAACTTGTTGATCTTACAGTTGGCCATGAAATTTTATCTCTCATGGATAGTTTCTCAAGATATAATCATATTTTTATTACCCTAAAGATCATCATAAAACTTCCTTCATTACCACATGGGGAACTTTCTGTTATAGGGTCATGCCCTTAGGACTCAAGAATACTAGAGTAACATATCAGTAGGCAACGACCTATATCCTTAATGATCATATCTAGAAAATCATAAAAGGACTATGTCGATGATCTCCTTAATAAATCCAAACATCACAAGGATCACCTAGTTTTTCTCAACATCATCTTTAATTGACTAATCCATTATCATGTCAAGCTTATTCCTAAAAACTATATCTTTGGTGTCCTATCTAGAAAGCTTCTTGGTTTCATCATCTATCTCCATAGAATCAAAATAGACCCCACCAAAGTTAGAGAAATCTTGGAGATGCCTCCTCCTACCAACCTCACACAACTTTGTAGCCTATAGGCTAAAATTAAATCCATCCATCACTTCATCTCCCAGTTACTAGATAGATGTCAACCCTTTCAGCACCTCCTAAAGAAGGGCACCTCTTTTAAGTACACCAAATAATGTAAACAAGAATTTTATTCGATCAAGGAGTATCTTCTCTCTCCACCTATACTCATACCTCCTAAGGAAGACCTTCCCTTTTACCTATATATCTAACACAGACCATTCCCTAATGGAAATGCTTTCTCATTGTGATGAATAGAATAAAGAGCAATCTATTGATTACATTAGCCACACCCTTATTGAATATGAAACTTGGTACACCCATCCTAAAAAACTCTTCCTCACCTTAGTATTCATGGCCTCCAAACTCTATCACTACCTTATTAATCATAAAACATATGTCATCACCAACACTGACCCCCTCAAGTATATGCACTCTAAGCCATACCAAAACTAATATATGGATAAGTGGCTCATGGTCCTAGCTAAGTTTGATCTCGAGTTCCTTTTGTAAAATTACATTAAAGGATAAGTCATTATTGACCAATTGGTTGAATCTCTTCTACTAAAAAATTAACCTCTTCTTCCTACCCTTCCAAATGAGTATATCAAAACTCTCTCCATAAAGGATCCCACCTACTAAATGACCATGTTTTTTTATGGCTCTAAATGATAAAATGGTGGATGTTTCAGATTTATTCCTTTTAATGGTAAACATCTTCCTCTTTCCTTCAAACTTGACATCAAATGCACCAATAATGTGGCTAAATATGAAGCCCTAGTCATAGGTATCTAAGCCACTCTAACCTTGGGAATCAAAATAATTAGTGTCTTTGGTGACTCCCAACTAGTCATCGACTAGGTCAATGGATCTTATCAATGTAAAAATGACGTCTTATTGAAATAAAAACAACTTGTAGATATAGTTTTAGCATCATTCAATCATTATCTTATCCATTCAGTTTCTTGATCTACTAATAAATTTTTAGACATAATGGCTTCCCTTGCTTCTCAAATCCCATCTTAGCTAGCCAAATACAAACTCTTTATCACCATCAATCATTTTATCACACCCTAATATATCAATTTTTATCTTCCTGCTATTTTTAATGTGGAAGCATCTCCTTCTGACATTTGGTATGACCAAACTTTTGACTACCTTAACCTTGGCATCATTCTTCCAAACATTTCAAAGAATGCTTGAAGAGATTTTGTATAGAGTACTTCTTGTTATACCATACTAAAGGGAATCCCTTATAAACATGGTTTTAATGACATCCTTCTACATTACCTTCATAGTCATGAAGCTTCCCACATTATCAAGGAAACACATGATGACATCTATGGTGGACATTTCAGTGTCCTGGTTATCATTAAAGGTATCATTTGTCTTGGATACTATTGGCCCACCCTCAATCAAGATATTTATGATTATGTAAAGAAGTGTGTCAAATGTCAACAACATGTTAACTTATATCATGCACCTCCCCATGGCCTTTAAGTATTTATATATTATTGGACCTTATCGCAATGGGGTCTTAACCTTATTGGGGAAATCAACCCCATTCTTCACAATGACACCATTATATCATTACTACCACTGAATATTTCACCAAATGGGTGGAGGCCATCCCTCTTATTTCAAACAAAGTTGAAAATATTATCAACTTCATAATCACCATATCATCTACCGCTTTGGTTTTCACCATAAAATCATCACTGATAATGGCAAATATTTTTAAAACTAAAAATTCCAAGGTCTGTATGATGTTTTTGTCATCAAGTTAAGATTTTCCTCACCTTATCATCCACAAGTCAATTGACAGGTAGAATCCTCTAACAAAACCCTCATCAAAATGTTTACCAAGGTAGTGAGTACTTTAGGTTTAGATTGGAATTTTCATATCCCTTTCACTTTATGGGCGTACGCACTAGCATTTGAACCTCTACAAGTGTTACCCCTTTTATTTCATCTTCAACATAGATGTAGTCTTTCCTCTCAAAGTACATATTCCATCTCTTCACATATCATTACATAATATCCTTTCTGAAAGAGACTATCATCAAGAATGCCTCACATATCTTGAAATATTGGATGAACATCGCCTCACAATGATTAATAATTTTCATGTTTATCAGGGATCAATCAAGTGAGTATAAAAAAACAACTTAAAAAGAGAGAGTTCAACATCAGATACCTCATCCTTAAGGAAAACCAACATGTAACTAATATGAAAAAAATGGAAAGTTTGTTTTCAATTGGCTTGGACCCTATATCATAACCCATAAGTATCTATTAGAAGCTTATCATTTGTCCTCTCTCAAAGGCAAAAAAAACATGAGCCTCTTGAATGCTTCATATTTGCATCCATTCTATTGTTGAAATAAGGATCAAACTCACCTTTATGTCTAACTTAAAATCACCCCTTGGTTTATGATATTTTCACTTTATTTCACCTCCCTATCCCTAATCCCCTTGGGGAAAATTGATTAAAACATCAAAGCATGTGATTATCTATCATATTTATAGCCTAATCCTAAGTATGGTTACCATGGCTCTACCCATGGCATGGTTTTGATGGATACTTTTCATCTATAATCAGATGAAATCCCATGATTAGTTTTTCTTCAAACCACCCCCTAATCTATAATTAACCTTTTTTGCTAAGGTTTCACCTCCATAAAGGTAAACCTTTTGAATTTAAATAGACTTGTCCATGTCTAACCTATCATTCAAAATTAAAAAATTGGGATACCAACATATCACTTGGGTTCATCCCCCCAACACCTAATATTTTCTTAAAAATAAATTTCTCCCTTGAAGAAAAGATATAAAAATCCAATTTTAGACCACTCCCTTGAAGGATGGATAAGAAATAATTATCTGAAGATTCCCACATCGATCAAGTTTAAAAAATTATCAAAATAACAAAACAAAAAAACAATCCTATGTCAAAATCAAAGTCTATAAGCTACAATAATCTCTTATATGTGCCATTTATATACTTCCTACATTGATTAGTCTATGCATTAATCTATTATTTCATAATTGGCTCCTATATATGGCAATATTAGACTTCCCACATTGATCAATCTACATATCATATTAAGGCATGCAATTGTATATTATGGTTCTTTGGTCACCTATCAAAGGGGAAAGCTAACCTAAATTAGGTTACCATTTCACCTACTTCCCATTCAATCATTTAGTTATCACCTAATTTCCATTCACACATTTTTTCAAATCAAGGGACTATGAGCTTACTTGATGAAAACTGATCAAACACCCTCTTTCTCAATCAAAGCATGCTCTTGTGAAGCATTCAATAGGCTTATGTTCACTAAGTCAATCCAACTATGTTTTCTTGTTGTTAGGTCCTTACCAACCTAAATCATCATGCCTTTTTTTTGCCCTCTATTAGTTCATGTTGACATATGTCTCATAATCTCTTTCTCAAATTTAGTTTATTACCTACACCTAATTGATGTGTTTTCATTATATTCCCATAGTAAATATATACATTCAAACATCATTATCATCATTTCAATAATCTTCATACATCATAACGTTATAAACCATGAACCATATCCTAACAATAAATAAAACATCAATAATCATAAACCATAAATAATAACATAGTGACATTATAACATCATAAGATCATATTACCATTATCAAATGCCATTAACATCATCCTTACAACAATTCACAACATCATCATGTTATCAAATTATCTTATCTATAATCAATATTTATCAATGGACATGCTTACATGCTCATCATATCTATAAAACACATTATCACAATCATCTCAAAAACAACATCATCTAAACACATCTATCATATATTCATGATCATAAACAAGCACATCTTCAACTCTATATGACCTAAGCATCATCTACACTAAAAATTTCAAGCATCTAATCAAAATCATGTTTCCAATCGTATCATCATCTAAACACATAGTCCCAATCATTCATAATATTCATTGATGTATTAGCTAAACACACCCTTAACATCATCCAATACATAAAGTAAAGGGTCAGCATAAAAATAAGCATGAAATATCATATATATCATCCATAATCCATAAACACAACCACATGATGATCATGATCATAATATACATCTATATCATCATCATCATCATCATAATACATCAATACATAATCAACTAAAAATCATAACATAATCAACATGTCATCAATATAATCAAATGTTAATAATAACTATGATCATCACATACATCAATATGGAAATAGATGAAATAATGTATCCATGTATCTCTTTCTCATACACATCTCACATCATCAATATGTAAGTTGGTATCAAAATAAAGATCATATACATAATCTCATCTATGAGGCCCCTATTACACCATTGTCATTGGCCTTATCTGCACCTATACATGCACTACCATTTGGTGGTGGTCTCCTTTGATGTCCCTTCCTATCCCACAATCCTAGAGTATCTATCGAAGGACCTCCTACCAAGATGGACTTGTATTCTCCATATCTAATCTTTAGTGGTAACTATCCCAACAATATCACCTCATAATATCTCAGCTCTTCAATGATGGATAGGTAGTATGTCCTCAAAACTATGTTAGGTGGTCTTCCTACTATTGTTATAGCTACCCCTACCCTCTGTCTCAATGAATCTTTTTGTTGAATCACTAACCTAAGAGAGATCCTTACCTAATCATGATTTATAGTTAAAGTAACAATATATGCTTGTGAAGCTGCCACCTATCCTTATAATCCCATGATATGGGCCTATGGTATTAGTAGTGTCTATCCATCTAGTCCACCACCCTATACTAGTCCCCATCCACATCCATAGGGTACTGACCACCATCACCCCATCTGAAGTTAGCTATTGTATATCAGGGATGGTACTAAGTTGCATATCCATCTATAATGCCTTTGTCATCAATGGAAGCTCTAGTTAGTAGCTCTTCATAGTCTAGTACAACATCCTATGGTTATGGATCTAAGAGTGGAAACTCAACATTCTCCCTCCTATATCAAGGTAAATCTAGTGGGATCCTCTGTATTAGTCCATACTATCTCTATACTTGGTCAAATGGGATAAGCTCCACCTCACCATCTTATCTTTTGTAAATCTAGCACCATCTCTATAGGGGTAATGTATGATAAATATACCTTAGCCACCTAGGCCAACCTACACATTGCCTCTATACTATATCAACTACCATCAACCCCTCCAAGGCATTTCTAAACCACTCAATATCTCTACCACCACTACCAACATTGATCAAATCAAAGTCACCTCCATCTAGTAAAACCAACTAGAAAGGGCTCTTGGATGAATCCATCCTAAGGTGTCCCATCTACCCTTAACACTCCTATATACTCATATGACTCATAGTGGAGAATGAACCCAACACTAATCCCATATTTCCTACATACTCTAAAGGCCTAGAGATCTTTGTAAATCTACACTAATAGCACTAGGGCCCATCCAAACATAGTCTTCTCTAGAAGCATCTTCATTAGCACCCCTAGTAGCAAGTATAAAAATCAGCCACTACTCAAATCATGTACTAAAAAATAGGACATAACCATAATAATCATCATAAATAAGTATCTATTTTAAGTAGCCCTTTAATACAAGGGTCTATAACTAAATCCATTAGAGTGAAACTAGGCATTCACTTGATCTACCCCATAACTCAAATCCATATAATAGTCAATCTCCTCACTCTCTATATGGTAGATCAACTCCCTCCTAATGGGTAGCTGAGTGATGCACTAAATGTCCTCTAGGAGAATCATCATCTCCCTTTTTGGAAATAAAAATGTGTTTATGGTTGAGTCCTATCTCTTGATGAGGGCCACAATCATACTTGCATCCCATGGTAGGTGCCTGAAATGGATCATCATGCCTAACCAATGATCCCCATATCTCTTCACTCTTCCCCCATCATTATGTCTCATACCTTAGTAAAGATCTATGGGACCATATCCCTCATCTAAATCCACTCACAGGCCTGAAAATAAATAAATAACAATATTAACATGCATAATTCACTTTTTACATCACTCTAAAATCTACACCTATCTTTTTTTAATATATTCCACCCTCCCTTATTTCCCATATTATTATACCCTCAACCTCCCAACAACCTTTAAAAAATCACCTCAACCCCCTAATTTCTCTTCCTAACATTATTCCCTAACCCATTACACTCCTAACACACCCTTATAATCTTTATTTCCCCCATTAATTTACTTATGAATAATAAAAACCTAAACCTAGGGCATCATGGCGTAATATAATTTTCAGATTTCAACCTCACTAATTTAACCTAATGAAATATTACTTTATCTCAACACATTCAACTATACTATAAAATTTATAGAAACACTTACCTCAATCTATGATCATTTCCATGGTTAAAGCCCTCATCTAGCCATTTAACCACAACCTCATCCACCCTCCATCTAGTCACACCTTAGACTCCTTAAACACACTATCAACCAATCCAATACCACCAACTTAGCATGCTCACCACACAAATGACAAAATTCCACAAAATACATAGAGCGTAAAATGCCAAACAAGTAAAATGGTAAAAATGACTTCATATTCTAACTTTTATTTTCTTGGATTTTTAGTGTTTTCCTAACCATGAACAATTAGGGTGACTATCTATGGTTGACCCTAAGAACAATCCTAATCATCGATGGTTAGGATCCCACTTTTATTTTCCCTCTTTCAAAATAACTCTACCTCACTACCAACCTTTTTGGGAGAACTACATTTGGCCTAAAGTTTTTTTTAGATATTATGTCTATAGAACTATGTAGGCAATATCTACTTGCATCATGCATATGGAATCAGCTTGACCATCCCCTATACACCCATACCCAACCACCCAACTATTACACCATTTCCAACTTAATGTTGGTCATTTTTGACTTGTACCATTCACCTATTTTATGATAACTTTGCATGGTCATTTCTATTGCACCAACCAACCTTACCATGTTGAAAATTTAAACTTTGCACCACCTCATGTAAAACCCAACCAATTGTGTTGCTTTTTTAGAGCACTTCCTACCTTAGATACTTATGATGAACATTGACCCTATCTAGATGGCTTGATGGGCCTGACTCAATCAACTATGACCTATAGAATTGAACTTATTTTTACCAACATTAGCAACTTTAGTCTTTGTGTGATCTTGACTATCACCCTTAGTTTCATTTTGTGCATGTGTTTGTAGCTTAAATGCCCAAGATTTTTATGTCACCCAGTTTGTGCCTACCCATTTACCATTTATCAAATCCTTACCTGATTTCACTTTTTCCTAATCAACTCCTATGCTGAGGGGGAACACCTCCTCCCACACTCAAGGCAACTAGACCATGACCAACAATCCAATTATTTTTATTCTATATCTTGTTAGATCAAAGCCACATAATAAAAAGTGACAGAATGTAGACACTCAAAAAATACACATAATAGCCTTCAATGTCAAACTACTTTTTAACCCTCATCTAACCTCACATCTAGTAAATAACCGAGCCAGTTAGACTCATTTACTAACTTGACCCTATTAAAGCCCTAGCTTAACACATTTAACTAAACCATTTAATTTACCCATTTTCTTGCTTTAACCCATTTTATTTTGGCCCATCGATTGTTGACAGTTAGCCTAACCACTGATGGTTGGCCTGAATATCAATGGTTAGGTCTCCAAGCCTACTTTAAATATTTAAAGCATTGATATATTTGTTCAAGATAATTATCTCCCTAAATGCTAACCTAATTTTAAAACTAGCTTTAAAACATCATGAATTGGCAACTTTATCCCCCTATCAAATTAATAACTTCCTCTATCCTAATTATCAACTTCATCCTATAAAAGGGGAAGAGGAATAAGTGAAAGGGATCTACAATCCAAAATATTTCATCTAAACTCTCTTGCATATTGGTAGCCAACTTCCTTTTAGCAAGCAAGTAACATCACTAGAGACCTGAAGCTCTATCAAAATCACTTTTGAAAGCTGAGGTACTAACACTCTAGCCAAATTACTTTAGCTTTCCACTAATAATTTTTAGGTATATTTCACTTGTTTTCATTGTTTCATATTATTTCTAACCTCGCTACCCTATAAAACCCATAAATATCTTATTTTCCACCCCTTAGCCCTATAATAAACCTCTATTTTCCCAAATACCCAATTTTCACCTTCTTCTCTAATCATTTCCAAAATTAGATAGGTAACCACTGATAGTTAACATAATCATTGATGGTCACCTCAAACATCAATGCTTAACCAACCATTAATGGTTAGCCTAACTATTAAAAGGCATGAAAATACAACAATATATTTCGAGTCTTGTAACCCTAGTTAAACCCAATTTTCTCTATTTTTCTAGATTATAGCACCTTTTTTAATTTTTGAGCCTCACCCCAACTATTTTAGCAAGAGTATTAACCTACTTTTACTATAATTAGTTATTTTATTTAACAAACAATTTACTTTTGTCTCACCTTAAATAAATTTACTTTCTAGTTATTAAATGTAAGTACTCTTTCTTTTCATTTATATCAACTTAATTATTATAAAAGTGGGTTAAAAACCTCCTAGAAAGTAATACACTTCTTAGATTTAGCTCATGCTAGGCAGTCCACTCAATCATCCATCTAACAACATCCTATTTTAGTGTCTTTATTATCTACAAGGTATTCCTTCCTAGCCAAAGAGGATTTCACATCATCATCTTGATTCACATGTGCACTTTACCAGGTATTTTTCAACATGCCCTACTACTAGTTTCATTGCTTACTTTCAAAATTAATAAATAAGTGGATACTAAATTAAAACAAAGGGGCATAAGATAGAGTAGATGCAAGGTTTATGAAATCAAGTCATGTGTATAACTAAGAATAACAACCAACGTCTAAGTTTTATAAGTGTATAAGATTGAGGTGATTCCTAATCAAAAAATATTATCTACATTCCCCCCCCATTTAATCTAGTAATGAAATTACTAGTTTAAATAAAAATAATAAGTACATGGGTATGTATGCATGCCTTGCCTTTTCGTTATTTTAATTTGAGTTCTTTTTTGGTCACTGACCTACAACCAAGAGCATGTTACAATGTAAAATTACTTCATATAATATGTGTTAAAATTACTTAAAATAAATTGAAATTTGAAAGAGTAAGGTTTAGGAGTACACCTATGTGTTGATGTAACTAACTTTCCTATTGGATTTTTTTTTTCAAAATATGTATCATTAAAAGGATACAAGACTAAGATTATGATAAATATAGATAAAATATTTAAAGTGCATATATCTATATCTATATATATATAGTTATTGGAAGTCACATGCCCCCAACTTTGGAGTAAAAGTGAGTTTCCACCTTATAGTTGAGATTAGCTCAACCATGAAACCCAATGATATTTATAACCTAGTGAGGTTAGATAATATAATTAGATCCAGCTTGAAAACTTAGAAATATTACATGATTTTATCACCTCAACCATACCAAAAGGTGAACCAACCACTATAGTATATTGGTTTGATAACGTTCGTAAAAGTCTATGGGGTATTAATACATGCAATGGTTTTATAATCTAAAACAAATTTAGATTTTACAATGTTAGGTACATGTTGAGTAACATAAACAATGAATTTTAATCATATAATAATGTTCTCTATATAATTTACTTAATTATGTAAGTGTGGATAACATGCTTCCAAAGCATGCCTTCATATATGTATGGAGAAATATGAAACTAATATAACCACCAATATGGAGTACATGTTTCCAAACCATGATCCCAATATAAAATAGAGTTGTTAAATACTAAATAAGTGTGGAGAACATGCATCTAAATTATCCCCCCACTAAATCTGATAACTATGAAAATTTCGAAGCCATATCACCATGACATAGCCCCACTAAATCTATAAACTGATATAAGTACCAAATATTGAATGAGTGTGGATAACATGATTCCAAAGTATGCCCCCAAAAAATCTAAGAGTTTTGACAAGTGTGGAGAACATTCTTCCCAAACATTCTTCCACTAATATTACCCCACCCTTTAGGTGATGGAAAATAGAAACTAGGAGTTACCTCACCTCAAAAATGTAAGATAACTATAAAAAATATGAATGTAACCATGTATAATATAAAATGAACATGTATAGGTAAATGTATCATTGAAGTGCATAAAACTAGTGTGGTCTCATGTAGGCCTAATATTCATGATAAAAATCATGGAAATATCTAGATAGTAATAATACAAGATCAATAAGCAAACAAGCACACACATAAGATTACTCAAAAGCAAGGAAACATACAAAGGTCTTAGGAGACCAAAAATAAGGGGCATGTTAGAATGTGACAAAATAGAATGCACATGATTTAATCAAATTCCCATAAATCAAGGAATGACATATTCATATGTCTATACAACAAGCAATGACATAATAAAATTCCCAAGTAGGAAAACATATGCACATGAGACACATACAATGGAACACATTCAAATGATCAAACAAGAAAGACAATAGTAAGGAAAAAAACTCAGGAAAGTGTATAAAGGAAAATCATAAACACATCAAAGTAGTTTATGGATCAAATGTGTTATAAAAAAATCCTCAAGTTAATACCATATGAAGTACCATATGAAATATGTAAGCATGAACAAAGAATGTGTAAGTAAATAAGAGCCCAATCATGATAATTTAATGTAATGATAGAATTATATAACCTAGAATTATCAAGATCATATAATGTGGATGCCCCTAGTGTCTTGATGAAATGAGTAAAAGGAAATACCAACATCTATAAGTGCATATAACATGTATCTTTATATTCCTATAGATGTGTATTTATAGTTAATTTATTTGTTATATCTTAACATGGAAATAAAACATGGATGCAAATGAGCTAATAGAACATGTTAGTGTCAAAAATAGTTTTTTAGATTTATTGAATGTTTTTGAAATTTTTGGGTATTTTTGAGGAGATAAGATCATCTTATTATCTTATCCAAAGGATGATCATAGGTATCTCCATACATATAAATTGGTACAAGAAATTGGTGGTACTACCAAGGAGTGTGTATAGGTAAAATATCTATCATTGTAGTATATGTGATACTCTCCATATGTAAAATAAGATAATGTAGTCATGAAACAATAGTAGGAGAAATAAGAGTAGGGTTTTCAGAATCCATCATCGAGTGCTTGTTTGCTTCTTTGGAATAGTAGTAATATGGACATGTGTAGGTGTTTCTAAGTTTTTAATATGTTTAAAGTGTAATTAGGAGTTTTTATTATGGTTGTTTGGTAGGTTTGTATTTGGCATTTTTACCTCACATGACAATGTACCTTTAGTTTTTAAACTTGTTTCCATAATATATGTTTAGATATAGTAAAATTGTGTAACAAGTATGTGCATTTTTGATATGCATCTATTTTATTTATAAATAAACAAATCAATGTATGTAATTAAATAGAGATGGATACAATAAAGCCTAACTATAATGATCATATGGAAATGGGACTACTAATTTATTAACTCTAAAGTATTTATAGAAATATCATGTGTATCTGAATGTATTTATTTAGGTACCCATGTATGATATGTAAGTTTACATTCTCCATATTAATTATTATTTATGCCCTAATGTCACAAATTTTTCCTTGTTAGGATCAATGTGGGAGAGATTAGTCTTGGGAGAGAGTATACTAGGAGAAAGACTTTTACTAAAATTCATTTTCTATTAAAGTTGGTAGACCTTGTGTTTCCTATCGGGCTTAGCATGGGATATCTCATCCTCCTCAAACAAGCTCCTAGGATAAGTATGTGATATATGTCTAGATAAATATTTTTTATATGCAATGATTCCATGATTAGATAATCTTATAAGCCTTTTTTTGAGATAAAAATAATTAGTATCTTGATGACCATTAATACCATGGTAAGTATAAATTTTTTGTCATTTTTCCTTTTCAATTCATTGTCATGGATAATTTGAATTAGGAGGAAGTGTTGTCATTCATTTATCCAAAAAAATTCATAATATAACATGTGGTCTATTCAATTACCAATCAAACTAAAGAGGTTATTTTTTTATAGTGTTATATGGTTTAACTATGGGATGTACTCCAAAATGTATTCCTTTAATTTTTTTAATAACTTTAATATTTATTCTTTGGCATGTGTATTTGGTTTTTTAAGAGGTATTTTAATTGGGTCATGATTCTATGTAACTTGTTTACTTGGATCCTAAATAGTATTTTTACCATGTTTGGTTGTTGATAGGGAAATAGGCAACTCAGTTTGGGTGTTAATTAGAGTGCATGTATACTAGTTAACATCCCAATATAGGATCTTGAATGAAGAAAATGGCCTACATAATTATATTTATCTTAGTGGAAAAATAAAACCTCTTCTAAATATAAATTGGATTTCCACATCTAAGGGTGTGTATTGTAAGGAATACAAAACATTCTTAAATTGAATCATATAATCTTGTATAGGATCATTTTTCTATTTGTGCCAAAAAATTTAAATAATCCACTGGTAATTTAGGTAAGTTATAATGATGAAAATGTGATATAAATACATCTTTAATTTGATTTAAAGTTGATAATGAACCATTTGGAAGAGAATATAGCCAATCAATAACACTTTTTGTTAAGCTACAATAAAAGGCCTTTAAGAGCAACCTTCCATTTTGGGGACAATTTTAAAAGGAGTGTGTATACTATTTTAAATAAATGGAAGGATCCCCTTAACCAATAAAGGAGCATATTTTGGGAATAAAAAAAATTTATGGATAATGATTCTCAAATGCATCCCTAGCAAGAGGTTTCTCTAATAATGTGTTCTCCTCAAGAATAACTTCATGAGAAGAAAAATGAAATTTAAGAGTATTGACTTACTGTTGTAAATCTCTGATGGTATTCATAATCGATAACATGTCATAAGAATAAGTTGAGTATTTTTATAGTGGTTTAAAAATACCATTTGTATAAAACATAGGGATGGTGAACTCTTCATCATTCTTATAAATAGGCTCATCACATGATTTGTCAATATTTGGTAAATGAAAACGCATGTAGATATATCCTTTTTAAGAATTCAAAGGTTAATTTCATTATAATGTGTTACATTATTTTAAATTTCATAACATACCATAGGAGTGGGATAAATAATTTTATTTTTAGGCACATTGTCCTTTGGAGAAGAAAATGCAAAGGATGAAATGAAAAAAGCTTTTCTATGTCCTTGACCATATCAAGAGGTGTAATAAAGTCACTTTCATTTTGAGTTCTAATTTTAGGTACTATATAAAGAGAAGTAAATAATTCAATGTAATTTTTTACTATAGGTACATCATTGGTTTGTAAGAAAGGAACATTATCATAACTATTTTTTGCCTCCTCGCTATTTGTTTTTGGAAAATATCTTATTAGGAAAACTTTAAGAAACATGGTTTGACCTTTACATAAGACACATCAAATATATTTGGGACATTTTGTGTGTCCCCAAATAATGAAAATTTTGTGAGTATTTCTTTAGGATGTTCAATTATATTTACATTGTGTTATTCAATGACAACAATGGGAGACACAAGACATGTACTTTTATCATCACATACTAGAGCTAGAGAAAAAATTATATTAGTTTCACTTGAATCATACAAATAAGACAAATGGTTTTAAACACTAGTATTAATTTTATAAGAGGAGACACACTTGATTTCATCAAGATTTTTAACATTATGAATAGTATTATTTTGCATGTTTGTTGTCTCTTAAAACTCTTCGTCATTGGAAATTAAAGGAATAGTAGAGATGTCATAGTCATGAGGGACACCATTACATTCAAATTCATGAGTAGAAATTTCATTATCACTACCGTGATCATTTTGATTTGCATTTACATCATTGGTTTTTTAATTTTCATAATTTTAATCAAAAGTGGCTTTATCCTATTTTTGGTGTTCTTCTAGGTCTTCATATGCAATACATTGATCATTAGGTGGATTAAAGAAACTATCATATTTTTTCTTCTGTACATAAGTTTTTACTAAAAATTACATAAAGAATATAAGGTTGATAAATATTAAATCCATAATCACTAGGGCCAAAACAAGAATGTAACTAAGCATTCCTAAGATATTCCCACATAAGTGAGGTAGAAATCAGATCTGATAGTAAAATAAACTTTCAAAGAAGGCAAAAAATCTAATATACAAACTAGGGTTTTTGTTCAATAAAAATAAGAGGGGTTCACCAAATGTTTTACCCTAATTTGGATGTGGATCCTCTTGGGTAGATAGAGTTAAGAATATATAAATGATAGGAAACAAGGGTGAATATCATATCTATAGTAGGCCAACTAAATGATAAACTTGAAAATACCATATACTAAATTTACTAAACTAAGATAATATATTAATGGAAAGTAAAAATATGTTATATATAGAAAATGGCATAAAATAATGTAATTATCTAATTATGATACTAATGTAGATTTAGATTTGGAACATGCTGAAAGTAGGTGCGATAATAGTTTTGGAACAATTATTATATTATGGATCTAGTGCCTCTAGTTCTCTAGATAATAACATCAGCCTTAGATGGTTATGTCAATAATACTGTCTAGGTTTGAAACTAGTGTCTTTTATGTAATATATATTGAATACCTAGATGTTTCTAGGTTTTGGTTTACTTTCACTCTAGTGTATTTAGATTTGGATCATAAACTATCACTCCTTTTCAAATTGAAAAAAACATAGCTTTCCATCTTCAGTGTGACCTTGGGGAAAAATGGGTTAGTGGGTACATGGTGTTGAGATGACCCCAATGACCCTAGATTAAAAAGGTTACTAACTACATAGCCAATAATATATAATAAGACCTCATACTCGTGTAGTTATCCCCTACATGTTAGCTTGTTTGTGAATCATGTAATGTGTGTAAATCAAGTATAATAATGACCTAGATTGTAACTTTGAAAATAAGACCTTATTATTTATCCTTTAGTACTTTAGAATTTTATATGTGTTATACCTATGATTGGTATAGAAATAGGGAATCTTTGATCAATTTAATGCTTGATAGAGTGCTTTTGATAAGTGCCTTAGTCTCCTTGTTTTAATTTCTATGTAAGGAATGAATGAGGGTTGATATTATATTTATACCAATATTATCAAGAGATAACTCACATTAAAGCACTTATTCTAACCATTAGAATACATTTTATTTATAAATTAGATTAATTTAAGGAACTAGACACTTTCACTAGGGTAGGACAATAATGGTGATTATACTATCTATCTCAGACATTAGTGTCTAATGAATAGTAAAATAGGTATATGATTAGAATTGATACAAGTGTAAGAGAAGTACATTTTAATAATTATGGGAAATATATGATGTTTATGTCATCAAAATAATAATATTATACTAAGATATAGGCCAATATGCATAAGATAGAGTAGATGTGAGGCTTGAAAAAGCAAGGAATGTGTAAAACTAAGAGGAACAACCAAGGTATATGTTTTCCAATTGTACAAAATTGAGGTGCTACATAATTACAAAATATCATCTAGATTTAGCTAACTTTGAATATATGCTATTTACATGAAGGGATATTATATATTTAAAATCTTTGTCTATACTTTTTTAGTTGATCATACCTAAAATAGAGGCTAAAGACCTAATTAGACACTAAGGATAAATTTATACACTATAGTATCTAGCATTCTCTAGGGTTTACCATAAGTGTCTTTGTTACTATACAAGTTTGTAATTTCTGAGACCTTTTTGTTTGCAATGATAATTGGTTATTTTATGTGTATATGCCTTCATGATTGTGCAATAATTTTTACTTTCCTTATAGTTCATTAAAATCCTAATTATACTTAATTAACCATAATATGTCTTTGAAAAAGATATATTATTTTGGGTTAGAGAGCCCAAACCATTCCCCATTGAATATCCAATCATGAATTACATTCCAATACTCCAAAAAGGTCTCAAAATATATGTAGTTATCTCACTTCTATGTGCTTGTGCAACATCATGGACAATATTGAATATCATGCTATTTTTTTTA
>JARHVA010007271.1:292500-435000 GCA_037957365.1 Torreya grandis | reverse complement strand
TCCATGTTGTTTACTTTGTTCCAAGTAGCTTTCAGAGAATCTTCCAAAGTTTCCACTTTTCTCTTAAGATCAATGATCTCCCTATACAACCAGGAATCAAATTGGGAAGAAGACTCAGCTTTATAGTTAACCCAGGTCATAGGAGTGTGTGTTTCATCATTCTTATTCTTCCCTCTCCAATCCTCAGACTTTTTGTTGGGGCTATTCCTGGCTTCTTTGAAGAAGTCTTCTTGACTCTTTTGTTCCCGCTCATTTATTCCAGTTTGAATTTCCATATCCATATTTTGAATATCATCCTAGACAGAAATTTCCTTTTCATTCTTAGAAGTTGGGTCCTCAATAGGATCTTCCTGGACAAATTCATCCTCTGACACTTTTTGGTTTTCCTCCATCTCTTCTATTCTGATAGCAGAAACCTCCTCTGTATCGACGTTTTCTTTTTCAATTTCCTCAGATCCTTCTTCATCATTACTAGAGTTGGTGTCCCAGCTCTCTGTTCCTTCTTCTTCCTCTGATTTTTCCTCCTCGGGTTCTTCAATTCTCTCCCGACCCCTTTCTTCTTCTACAGTCTGTTTATTAGGACTAGGGGTCTTAATTTTGCCTCTCCTGCTTACATTTTCATTCTTTTTATTTCCTGGCAACTTATTTTTCCCCTGTTTGGGATACTTAACCAGTGCCCTATTCTTGCAATAGCCTTCAATAAGCAGAATAAGGCCTTCATGAAGAATAGGGTGCATATCCTTTTTCCTATGAGCATAAAGGCTTTGGATTAGGGAGTAGCAAAGATAAAAAGGAAAAGACATGCTAACCTTATGCCTGAAGTGGTTGAGAAAGACAAAATGGAACTTATGCACTCGTTTGCTTCTTCTGTCCAGGATGAAGTACTCCCTAATATAGCTTAGGATGTCCCTCCATATCCCTTTAATCTGGTCTAGCTCATAGAAATCCCCATTTTTGACCAGCTTCTGCTCCTCCTCATCCGTTTTGAGGAGCTTACAAAAGGCCTCATTTGAAATGCTAGTCTGCTTGGAAAATTTGAGTCCATCCATTGGCAACCCTGTAACCTCAGCAAGAAAATCCTCTGTTAAGTTTACAGTTATACCATGCAAGGTGACCTTGTCATCACACCAATTTTTGAAAAAGGCCGTCGTGATATGCGGTTTAGAGCCGTGGAGTCTTTCCATGTAGCTCATCACTTTTCCTTTTTGCAGAATTCTCTAGACTTGATGTTTCTCTCTCCATTCTACACAGCTCTTGGGCTCCTGTTTACGGGGTTCTCCCTTCCTTTCACATGCCATACTCATTTTCTTTGAATCCCAATTACTGTGGATAGTACCCTGGATCCTCCTACTATCAAGTTGATTGGGACATCGACTTTGTTTGTGTCTTATCAGGATCCGCTTCTCCCTCTTGAGAACCTTACTCTTTGATAATTGAGTTCCTTTCCCCGTGCTGCCACTCCTACTCATTATGTTTTTATTACACTCCAATCTTACCTTCTTTCGCATGTGTGGCATCGAGAAGAATGATCGCCCTTAAATCTACATTCCTTTCTAAGGTTTCATCCCACCTCACTTTTTGACCCTCCCGGACAGCACAGTTAGCAAGCCAATCTGCAACACCATTGGCTTCACGATAGGTGTGGGTGATTTTTATATCTTCAAATTTCTTCAAAAGAGTTTTCATCTCCTTTACCTTATCCTCTATGGTATAAGACGCAATATTCTTATTATTAAGGATATTTATAACATTTAAAGAGTCCCCTTCAAGCCACAATTTGGGATATCCCGAGTCCACAGCTAATTTAAGGGTCTGGAGGGCAGCTGTAGCTTCGGCAATGTGGCAGTTAGATATACCAATGGGAATTGTGATAGCATCAATAACCATACCCATATGGTTTCTCAGAACACCGCCACAGCCAGCATTCCCCGGGTTCCCTTTTGCTCCACCATCAAAGTTACCTTTAATCCAACCTTGAGGTGGACTAATCCAAGTAACACCTGATCTAGGGTTATCAGGTTTACCAAGAATAAAATCCATCCTCATGGGATTATCCACATTGAGATTAGAGCTTAGATTTTTTTGAGAAGAAAAATTTTCCTTTAGAGCTCTAATGATGTTCTGTCCTACCACCCATCTAGGGAGCTCTTTGTTTCTGAATATTTGATTATTTCTTTCCTTCCATATTCCCCACCAGATATGGGGAAGTGTAATTTTCCATAAGAAGAGAACTTCAGGATTCTTTAAAGGGCAATACCAGCTTTTGAGAGAAAGTTCAACATTTTTGTGGTGAATCCATGTAATGCCCCACATATTGAGAACCTCCTTCCAGATAAGCTGAGTGAAGGAACAATTCACAAATAGATGATCTCTATCTTCAAGGTCTCTCTTACACAGAATACACCTGTTAACAATATTGATTCCTCGTTTCTGTAAATTATCCAGAGTCAAAATTTTGTTTTGGAGAAGGGTCTAGAAAAATAACTTGATTTTAGGAATGAGCCCCTTAATCTAGGCTCTTGTCCATAACGGTTTTCTGCCATTTCCCTTGGAGATGAAAATGGAAGAGACTTTAAACTATCCACTTGGCTCCTGGTACCAAACAATTTTATCTTCTTGATTAGGATGTAGAGATATAGCATTTAGGGATAATTGAATATCCTTGAGATCTTGATCATAGTCAGTGAGGTTTACCCAAGTGTTGTTCTGCCAGTATTGATTAACCATTATGCCCACTCTTTGTTTACATCTTTATATAACATCTTTATCTTGGATTTCTTCCTATAAGGGTTTACCTCTTAACCAAATATCTTCCTAGAATTTCACCTTTTTACCATTACCTACTTTCCATGAACTTCCTTCTTCAAGAACATGTTTTGTTCCCTGGACTGCCCCCCAAATAACAGACAGATGAGAAATATCTGGAGTAGTAAAGAAGTCATGAAGTGACTGTGCCTTAAATAAATACTTATGCTTCCATATTTTACTCCATTCTTTATTTTCCTGATAGACCCTCCATCCCTGTTTAGCTAAAAGGGTAGTGTTCATACTTCTTATTTTCCTTATACCAAGTCCACCATCCTTGACCAGTTTACAAATGTTATCCCATGCAATAGGAGGCATTCTCCTTTTCTCCTCAGAACCTGACCAAAGAAAGTTTTTTTGAATTTTTTCAATTGCTTCAGCAAATTTAGAGGGGATTTTGAAAAGACTCAAAGCATACGTGGGTATGCTTTGAAGACTAGCTTTGAGGAGAGTTAGCTTTCCTCCTTGGCTAAGAAGACAGCCTTTCCATCCCGCTAACTTCTTACTAAATTTATTAATAAGACCTTCCCAAAAGGTTTCAGGGGCTTTCAATCCAAAGGGGAGACCAAGGTATATGGAAGGAAAAGAGCCTATGGAGCAATCAAGAATTCTAGCAATTTTGTTCTGTCTATAATCAGGGGTATTAGTAAAGAAAACTACACTTTTATTCCAGTTTATCAATTGTCCTGAGGCAGAGGTGTACAGATTAATTACTTCCTTAAGAATTCTTGCTTCAGTTACTTCAGACTGTCCCATGAAAATAGTATCATCCACAAATTGACCATGGGAGCAAGTTAAAGGATGTGAAGATGGTCTCAGCCCTTTAAACTGGCCTCTATGAACTAAGTCCCCAAGGTATCGCCCCATACTATCTGCCATGATAATAAATAGAATAGGGGATATAGGATCCCCTTGTCTTAATCCCCTAGACGGATTGAAAAAATGAGACGAGCTCCCATTTACCAACATGGCTATAGAAGTAGTAGATATCAACTGTTTGATAATATCAACCACTCTTTGTTCAAAGCCAAAGGCAATAAGGCTTTTAGATAGGAAATGCCAATCCACCCTGTCGTAAGCTTTTGATATGTCCACTTTCATTAAGAACCCCTCAGTGTTGGATTTGAGTAGTGAGTGAATATTCTCATGCACCGTTATAACTGAGTTGAGGATTTGTCTACCAGGAATGAATCCATTTTACTGATCATAAATTATCGAAGGGATCACTTGGATTAGTTTGGTCGTAAGAACTTTGGAGATTATCTTATAGAGAGAGTTGCACAAACTTATCGGCCTGAACTGATCAGGGCTATCCACACCTGCTTTCTTCAGAATAAGGCACAAAAAAGTGGCATTAATTTCCTTCAGCATCTGTTTAGCTCCAAAAAACTCCTTCACCGCATGACTGACATCTTTTCCTATAAATTTTTGGAGCTTTTGAAAAAATAACATAGGGAAACCATCTGGTCCAAGAGCTTTTTCTCCTCCAAGAGATCTAACAGCTTTAAAGATTTCCTCCTCCTTAGGTATAGAACATAACATATTATTCTACTCCTTCGAGATCACTAGAGGAATCACTCGTAGAATATCAGCCCGACTTTTCAAGTTGATGTTTCTATCTGCCTTCATCAGGGAGGAGAAAAATGAAATCATTTCCTCCTTAATTTCCTTTTCCTCTGTTATCTTCTCAACTCCTTTTTTCAAATGATGACTATGTGTTTTTGCTCTCTGTTTCAAAGTGGAGAGGTGGAAAAACTTAGTATTTTTATCTCCTTCTTTCAGCCATTGCACCCTTGATCTTTGTCTCCAATAAATTTCCTCCTTAGTTATTATGTCTTGGTACTGTACCAATTGTTCACTTTCTTCTCTTTGGGATTCTGAAGTATATCCATATTGCTGGATTTTTTCCTATATTCTTCTGATATTCTCCTTGATGGTCTTCTTTTCTACAAAAATATTTCCAAAACAGTCCTTATTCCATTTCTTAACTTCCTTTTTAACATTTTTGAGTTTGGAAACAACTCGGAAAAGAGCTGATCCCTCTATAGAGATATTCCACCACTCTTTTATTTTGCCTTCAAACTATGGATACTGTAGCCACATCTTTTCAAATCTAAATGGATGATTCTTTTTTTGGTTCAGTTTGTCTGCTGAAAATAATAGAGGGAAATGATCTAAGCCTATTCTGTGGCATGCTTCCAACTTACAGGTATAGTCTTTTATCCAGTCTGGGGAGATGAGAGCCCTATCAAGCTTGGCCTGTATACATTCCTTGTTCAGTCTCTTGTTGCTCCAGGTATACTGAATTCCTTGCAACTCCACATCCATTAATCCTTCTTTGCTTATGAACTCCATGAGATCAATTCTCCCTTCCATTTGAATAGTATTACCACCCATTTTCTCATAATCATAGAGAGGGACGTTAAAGTCTCCCATTATAATCCATCGCCCACAGTGATCTTTCCTTTTGAGCTTTGAGAGAATTTCCCATACCTTTTTCCTTTCATTCCTGATATTAGGAGCATAAATATTTACAACATACCAACTTTCCTTTTGGTCAACATTTGTTAATTTAACCGCCAAAAAATTTTTACTTTCCATCAATATAGAACCAGCAAAAAGATTTTTTTTCCATAATATCGCAGTACCTCCCGAAGCGCCTTCAAAGCTACTAGCTTTAAAGGTGTAATTTTTAAAGTCTTTGATTTATTCAGCTTTCTCCTTACTCATTTTAGTTTCTTGAAGTAGTAGGAGGTCTGGCTTTTGCTCTCTAACAAAATTCCTAACTAGATCAACCTTAAAAAGACTATTTAGTCCCCTTATATTCCAACTAAGAATCCTCATTTATTTTTATTGTTGTTAATATATTGCCCCATAGTTTTCTGCTTTCCATCTGCTATATTGAGCTTACTTTCCAATTCTCTATTCTTCTTTGCAGATTTTTTCCCCGGTTTATCTGAGAAACCTACATCTGGTTTTACTTTGGGTTGTTTTTTAGATCCTTTTCCTCCTTTACTCCTTAGAGAGCTATTAGCTTTCGCACCACAATTTCTTGTCGTAATGTGGTTAGAATTGTTCTTTATCTCTCCTTTAATCTTTTGGTTTTTAGAGTTTTTTCCACCTTCAACCATTTCTTCTACCTTGAGGACCTCTTTAGCTGGAGTAATAATTTCGACCATTGGTTCCTCCTGCTTTTCCCCAAACTGATCTTCACTCAAATCAGCCTCTTCTTCTTCTATATTGTTTCTTCCTTCAGGTTCTAATTCTCCTTCCTCTAATTCTTCATTATCATGCATCTTTGAAGCTTGAATTTCTAAGCTTTGAGTGATCTGAGTAGGGACATTAACCTCTTCTTTAGATAGAAGATCTGATTCTTTGTCCTCTGTTCCTTTCCCCTTTTCTTCCATTAGGACATTAGAAGTATTCAAAAGGGAGTCTGTTATTCCTGTTATATTACGGTCGTCCACTTCTACTAAAGCATTAGCAATAACCTTGTCTGTGTGTAGGTCAGCTAAGGCCTCTTGAGGCTTCCTTATCTTTCGATAGTCTTCTTTAACCTTCCATATTTTCTTTTGTTGGATCCTAATATTTTTTCCTGCCTGAAGGTTTTTTGAAATGGCTCTTCCCCTATTGGGGCAATTCTTAGCCCAATGCCCCTGCTTCTTGCACACATAACAAGAGTTTGGCAGATCTTTGAAAATAATCACTTGGGTTTTCTTACCAATCTTTGAGATAAGATCCACTTTTTTGGGAAGGTGGTTTAGGTCCGCCACTTTAACATAGATTCTGGCACTTTGGAGTTTAGTTCTTGAAGTCATGGCATTATCCACAGCCACTAACTTACCAAATGAACTAGTTATTCCTTTGAAGATGTCCTCATGCCAGAATTCTAATGGGAGCCCAGGTAGCTTAGCCCAAATAAGGGTTGTTAAGAAAAATGAATCTGATAAATCCATATCTAGTTCCCATTTCTTGATAGTTAGGGTACTTCTTCGAAAAGACTAATGTCCTTCACTCAGGATCTTCTTTAGATCTTCTTCACAATTAAAGATAAAAGAGAAAAAGCCATTCATCATAGGTGCAATGTCAACTTCTCCGCGTATAGCCCATCTCTTTTTTATCATAGACCTGAGTGAATCTATATTTGGTCTTGCTCCTTGAAATTTTCCTACTAGGGTGAGATCCATTGAAGAAACCAAAAAATCAAGTAAGGGATCTGGGATGAATATTTGAAACTCACCTTTCTCCCAGCAAGATTTTGATGTCACCGGGGGGAAGAGGGATTTCCCTATCAGTTTTTTCCCAAACAACGACGATCAGGTCCTTTGTTCGAGGGCCCATTGTTGCCTTTCAAGGTTCTTTTCTGTATTAAAAACAATTTTGTCTTTCACTGTCTCCGTGGATTGTTCTGCTACTTTTTTTGATGGAGAATCTCTAGCCCCACTATAGAGCTTAGAAACTGCTAAAGGCCTTTTTGTGTCTGTGTCAGTTAGGAATCCTGACCCTCCGTATTTTCCTCCTTCCTCTATTGTTCCACTTGGATCTGTTCCTCCTGCCAAATTCTCCCCAATTCTTTTCCCGCTCATACCGATTTCAAATTTTCAAATGTTGATTTCAAAATCTTCTGATAATTTAAACACAATGTTACTATGGATATAATTTAATCATATATTTAATAAATATGGTATTACATATAACTTATATATCCATAGTTGTCCTAATAACATGTCAATTACACCAGTGTTGGGAAAAAATAAGAAACATGTAGTGATATATGTGGGTCCCAATATAAATGGTAAAAAAATAACCCCAAAGGGTTTTAAACTTTCCATCAAAACCTTTTACTACATTTTTGGTAACAATCAAATCTCTATGTGTGTACCCAAGACTAGTAACTGATGTCATAGTGAACATGTTTTCAATTGACATGTTGTCCACCAAATGCTTTATAAGGGATGTGAGTTAGTGAAATAAAGTTTAATAAAGTTATTTTTAAATAATTACATCTACAGTATAATTTTCCTAAACTTTAGGAGGATTAGAAGTTAGAGGAAGATGTGTACACTAAGAAATATGTACCTTAGGATTAGTATTAGTTTCTTGCCAAACATGTTTTGGAAATGGATTAGAAAACATCTTAGGCTTCACTTTAGGTTATGAAAATAAATAATTAGTAGGAATTTTATTTTCATTATTTATTAAGCTCTATAGTGTTTTTATAAATTATGTCTTTGATCTTATGTCTTAAACCAAAACATATATTAGTTGAATGTCCTATACATCTATGCCAATAAAAATATGTATTAATATCAAAAACTTTAGGTTGTGGGTTTTTCATGTCAACCTACATAGGTAGAGGAAGGAATATGAGGTTGATTTCAAGTAACATTGTAACACCTTATGTGTATATTTTGATAACTATGTAAACTATCTTTTTCAAGGAATAAAACTAACAAGCATATTAGTATATTATGAAACCACATTGACTATTATTTTAGCTTCAATATTAGTATTGTTAGTCTTATCTTTTAAATGTGATTTACTTTCAAATTTGGTGTTGGAATATGTATTAATGTTATTCCCATACTTTAATTTTTTAATGGTAATAATATTGAAAACATTTTATGTAATTATATGGTACATGTCATCAAAATATTGAAAGAATTTGCACATAATAGAGTTAAAGATGTTCAAAAATAGGATTTAATGAAAATATATTGTAGTTTCTTGTCAACCATTGGATTTTTAAATTTTTAAATTATAATATTTTATCGAAAAACATAGTCACTAATGGTCTCTTTTGGTCATTGTTTGAGTTGTTTATTTAGAGCATATGAGATATTATCACTAATGTTGATAAAAATATGAGTAAAATTTAGTTAGCCAAAGGATTGAAATCATATTGATTAAACAATGAGATCATAGAACCATCTCAAAACATATTTATTATATGATCATAGAAAAAATATTTGTTAGTATATTATCATTAGATGCATAGTCTAAAAAATATATATGGAAGGCTCTAAGATATTAGTCAGGATCATCTTTACCATCACATGGTGTAATATTATTTTAAAATATATATATAGGTAGGTGATAAATAGAAATATTTGATGAAAAGTGGTATCTAAAAATGGTGATATTTGAGAAACCTTGGCTTGAATATCGAATTCTTTTTGTAAAAATGTTTAGATACTATGATTGGTAGACATATCAAATAGATTAGGAATATATGTTATCATGAAAATAGTATGCCTATGAGTCATACAAGTGGTATCACACTATGTAAGAATGTGTGTGTGTGTGTGTGTGTGTGTGTGTGTGTGTGTGTGTGTGTGTGTGTGTGTGTGTGTGTGTGTGTGTGTGTGTGTGTGTGTGTGTGTTAATTAAAGTATCATGCCCCCATACTAGGTGTAGTTATCAATTGTATAACCATAGGTGTAGACACATGATTAGTAGTCATATGAAAATTTTTGAACAACTAATGTAGGATGTGATCCTCTAGAAGGAAAATTAGTATCATTGAAAAGTCCATCGCATGCTTTATCAAATGTGTTTTCCTTAGGGTTATTTTCATGTTTAGCTTATAATATAATAATCAAGATAAAAAATATGTCCTTACCATGTTTAATAATTATTTTTTAAAAATATATGTCCATTGTATATGTTTGAAAATAGAAATGAGAACGGCAACAATAGTCTAAATGGATGAAAATTTTAAACCAGAGCATAGGCAATAATTTTGTGTGGAATACTAGAGTGTTGATGTCCCACTAAATATTCTCCATGTAGAGATAATAAATAACCTAATTTTACCTCATAAATTAATTCAACATCTATAATCACCATGTACAATTATGGACAACCTAGAGGATGAAACAAAGGACCCTCATTGACCTAATAGGAGATCATGGACAAATGGACTAATTTGTAAAAGGAAAAAAATTTAGGAAGGTTCTAACTTAAAAATTTACTCCATGTTTTTAAAAAATAATGTGTGCCTCAAAATATATGACTCTCTGGTTGATAGAGATAATGATAAAATAGACCTATCTCTAGTAGGCAATTTTCATGAAAACAATACAAATATTAACTTATTTAGGGAATGGGCCAACCTAAAGTGGAATCCAAAAGGGCATTTGGAGATTACATTAATATCAAAGGAATTTTTCCTTATCACCTTATCCATTCTAAAATATTTCATCAAGGTTATAACCAAGGGTCCATGGTTCCTTGGGAAGTTTTATCTCTACTTAAAAAATTGGAAACTAAGAATAAACCTGAATGGAGATGTTTTCTTAGAAAATATAATGTGGGTTAGTATACCTGGCCTACATATGGAATTTTGGGAGGAAAAATAATTCTTGGTTTCACCAAATCCATACGATAATCTATTGATTTATATCCTATCACTAGGATAAGATGAAGGATTTTAGCTGCTAGATTATGTGTTTATTTCTCCTAGAAAAATCCTCTTCCAAGAAATAATAATTTAAAATCAAGGTATGCCATTTGATCTCAAGAAATAGTGTATGGAAGAGAAAAAAATATGTGCCCTATTTTTCAAAAGTTTGGTCAAAAGGCAAAAAAATTACCTCAAAACAAAATAGAGAGAATGAAGGAGAAAGATAAATCCATGCTAAGATGGTCAAAGAACTAGTCAGGGATGAATCAATCTCTAAAGAATATGTCAAAAATATAGAATAAAAAAGGGGTCATAAAAAAGAATTATCCCATACTCTATGGTTTCCTCCCATATTTCACCAAAAAATTATAGAAAGGGAACTAATCCCCCTAATAAGATAACTATTACTAAAGGTTTTACCTTAGAGGAAGGAAAAAATATTGAAGAATCAAATGGTGAATAACCTAGGAAAATGACCCCATACCAGAAGTTAAAAACACACATTCATCTTCACCTTTAAATTATAGGATAACCATAAATGGAGTGAAGAAACCCAAGGTGGTTAAAGAGACTAGTCACCACAATAGTCCTCCATGATGAATTAGCAGAACTAAATAAACTCCAAAAGAGGTTTTAAAAGGAACATAAAGAATCTTCAAAGAAGGTAAATTTAACATCAAGAAACCACAAGAGAAAAAAATCGATCATGTTATTTGATTATTTTATCTCGATTGAAAGATATTCTTGATAATGACATAATTTTTTAATGTAAACTTTATTGAAGTTTAGGTTTTCTAATAGTCTGAACTACTCTACTGACCAAATTCCTATGTGTAGGTTTATAAATTATTTCAAAACCCTTTTCTCTTCCTCTTTATCCCTTATTCTAGTGTGTGTTTTTTTTTTTGTTTTTCTTTTTTGTATATTTTTATGTGCTCTAATTAACTTCATGCATTAGACTCTTTTATTTTTCTTCTCTTAGGTTGGAGGACCTTGATTCAAAACCATCATGTTTGGTTCATAGCTTAAATTTAAAAAATATTTTTTACCCATATCTAATAAAAATTATTTTTAAAAATTTGGAAATCACTTATACCTTTTCTATATCTACACAATTAAGCTCATCAATATGTATTTTACCATGATATTATATAATTTATTCAAAATAAAGTTCATAAGAATCTTTTGGTTCACTCATATCGTTATTAATAGTGTATATAGTTGAATTTATGTGTTCCTTATCAATGTTTGCATCAATAAAAGAAGTAACTTCTAATTCTTTAATTTTCACCATTTTAAATGGCATATGGCTATATCAAAGGAATATGAATATGATCAACTAAAATATAAATTAACCTTACACTTTGCCTTATATGTATAAGTAATATAACCTTCTCAGATAACATATAATATTTTCATGAAGACCTCTAATAAAGATAGGGGAAACTGTTTAGATTATTACTTATGTAATAAGAGAAAATCATAAACTAGATCTAAAATTCAAAACATAATAGGGGATACATATGAAACCCAATGAAAAAATTTAAACCCTAATGAAGAAATAAACCTAATATTTTTGTGTTTAAATCAATGATCAAGTTCACCAACATGTTTTGGTATTTTTTACCTAATCGATATAAAGTAATGTAAACTATGAAATAAATCAGATTATTGAATTTATAGTGATAAAAATAATAATATAAATTAAATAATGTTAATTGATATTAAAATATATTATTTAGAATTAAAAAATCAAGAAAGATAGGATGGATTTAGTTCATTTTGAATACATATTGCTCATGGTAAGGGATATGAGATATATAAATAATTTATTTGTTATTCATTAACTAATAATATTTGAAATAAATGATGAAGACCTCTCTAGATGCTTTCAATAAAATCTGACCCCTATGGTAGTATTAAATATCTTAGGTTTAAAATAAATGTCTTGGTACACTATGAATGTTTGTAACTTCTAAGACCATTACACATTTGCTTATAATTGGCTATTATGTTTGCACACAGCTTAATTACTATGTGATTATGTTTTTTTTCATTATAATTCATCTAAAACCTAGTTGTTTTTAATAAAAAAAAATATTCATTTAATAAGGGGTTAGTATTCGAGGTTGGATAACCTAACCAATCCACATCAAATATCTAAGGATTACCTAATTCACATAATAAAAAGTGGGATCAAACCACACATAGTTCTCCAACTTATTTGTATTAAAACATGAAAAATATATAATGCAAGGTAATACTATATATTATATTTCCACACTTTTCACCATGTAATTTTTAACTTTATGTATTCAAATTTGTCTTTATGGACTACTCTATGGATACTCCTTCAAGTTTTGAAATGTGTTTATTAGTTTTTAAAAATGTTCCAAGAAATTGTTAAATGATTCCTCATGTTACTAATTGATTGTCTAGATAATTATATATTTAGGAATGATTTTTATATAAATTACTCTTCATTAATTTCCCTTAGTGACCAACCTTTGAAATGTGTTAAGGCTAACCTAATGAATATTTCCAAATTTGAAAAATAGCCATTGATTGCACTTGGACATTACCATTACAGAGAGACCCTTTAAGTGGATGGCACTATTTAGGATTATCATAGAGTCCTATAAGTTTTTTAAAATGATCTAAGATATGAATAATGTTTATCTAGGATTTTGAGAGTGGTTTTGTATAAACTAACCTGATTCTAAATAAGTATGAATTGTGAATAGAAGTGGTTAAGGAAAAAAATGAGTCGGTGAATAGATGGAAATTGTGCTCAAGAGTCATATATATGAAAATTATCTAATTATGTCAAATTTTGACAAATTTGATGTTGCCAAAGTGCCAGAGATGAAATTTTAGTGTATACAAATATGTATTTTATTCATTTAAATATATATTTGTATTTTCTATATTGAGGGCCAATGGTGAATAATGTAATTATGTGATCACTTTACATCTATATATATCTATAATAGTTTATCTTTTTTACATATAAAAACCTAAATTTAGGGTTCCACATGCACAGGGTACTTGTGACACCCTTATTTGAATATTTTTCCAAGAAGAAAATAATGCTAAATCAAATATTTTCCATTTAAAAAATGGTTTTTTAGACACTCTAGGAAATTGGTTGAGGTAATTTCTTCACTCAACTTATATCACCACATTATCAAAGGGTAGTTTGGAAATTTAGACTCTTCATTTCACCATTTTATTAGTTTAATCTCCTTGGGGAATGTTTACCCCATGGTATTCTCTAATCAATTTCAAAAAGTGTGATCTTGATACACATACCATTAAGTATATTCATTCCTTATCTTTTCAATATTTAAGATTAGTTATCATGAGAATAAATAAATATACACAAGTTTTAATGTATATTTCACATGTATCATATGGAACATTCCAACTATACCTATCAACACCAAGTGCAGTTATAAAAAGTATAATTTTTTTATTTAATTCTTTTAATTTAGTATTTTCGATACCAAATTGAAATGGGTATATGTAGACACCTATATTTAGTATTTGACACTTTTGAAAACATAAACTTATACATAATTTGGCATAATTGGACAATGTACATATATCTAACTCTTGAGAACACTTTCCATCTATTAGTCTACCCATCCAATTTATTATCCACCTCTATCCACAAGAAATATTTATTCAAAATAACTTCAATCTATACAAAAAATCCTTTAAAATCCTAGGTATACAATATCTATACCTTATATCCTCATTATCACTCCATGGATACTCATTATAAACATGTATAGTGTTGGTTAAAACATTTGTCTCAATCCTCTAACGGTGTATATAGAACCTTAATGGATATTTTTAAAATTAGAAAATAACCATTAGGCCAACCTAAACATGTTTTATGGTCTAGTTGTGGTGGGAAATTAATGAAGAGTCACTTATAAATATACAAGTCATTCATAAGGTTATTTTTCACCTAGAAATATTCTAAAAATAACTTGAATTATATATTACTCTCTTATAAAATTATTTAAAATGAATATAAACATTTAAAATACTCAATCAATAGTCCTAGAGTAGTCCATAAAGCTAAATATGAATACAAATAGGTTAAATTTCATGGTGTCAAATGAAAAATATCAAATATAGGACTATATTCTATATTATTTTATGATTTTTAACACACTCAATTTAGTGGGATAAATACATGAGGTTTGAACCCTCTTCAGAGTATTATAACACATGAAATGCTCAGTCATTCAATGGGGAATGGTTGAGAAAATCCAACCCAAAATTATAACCCCTTTTTAAGGTATATTATGAATAATCAAGCAAAATAAGGGTTTTGGAGAAAGGAGATAGAAAATAAGAATAGTCACACAAGATAAAATATTTCAAATTTATAGGAGTATATTATAGGTGCATGTGCAAATATCCCCAAAATTTTAAATTCCTAAAGTGTGTAAAGACACTACTAGTAAAGCCTAAAAATATTAATTTTCATAGTTGTTTGACCTTGTTTACAGCATCTGAATAGACTATCATCCCTTATTTCAAACTTGATCACCTAAAAAATGATTTATCAAGCATTTTCAGATGATATGACATCTTATGTAAGTGACTAATAATTAGAATCAACTAAGTAACTCATCTTTTTAATTCTTTATCAATTATGAATCAAGTAAATTCAATATCTATTATCCCATTTCTATTCAAATTATTTTGTTTATTATCATTATTTATGTAGTCTAAATTAGTGTATTATTTAAATTATTTTATATCTCCTAGGTGTAAAATAATCAAAACATAAGGAAACCCCAAATTTGATAAAGGTAATGACAAGACTAAGGGGTATGATAGTAGCAGAAAACTTAAAGGTGAATATAATATGGTAATAATATATCTTTTAGTTGAAGAGGGTAGAGTAGGTGTATTAGTGAACATATATTGGTTATATTATCTTAGGTCTTACCATGAAACTCATAAGATAATACTAAGATAAGCTTAAGATTTAGGGTTATATTACCTTAGGTCATTATTTCTAAGAAGAAAGGGGTCTAAATCTTAAGCCTATGGCACAAGGAAATATCCCTAACTAGACCTATATGAAAGTAAATAATTGAAAATAATAAATGTAAATAGTTATACAAGTGATGTTTATGTTTTTAAGTATGAAATAAAAGTAAAGTAAACTAAAGGGGGAAGCATTAAAATGGTTGTAATTGGTAAGTTCACATGGTCAAAAAATGGGAGTCTAGGCAACCTAAAATAAAATATGGAAAGTCTAATAAATCCTATATCCACACAAGTATTAGGTGTAGAGATAAATTAGAAAATAATACATACACATTCATTCAGTAATAAAAAATCAACATCTATCTACTAATTAAATAAAGGAAAGAGTACAAGGTTAGAAATAATAATCTTGGAGTGGACCCATCGATCCTCAATCTTAGTCTTGGCTCAAATAGAGATTTTAAATAGATGGTATGGGTTGAAGAATTTAAATGTTTGGTAAAAGACAATAAAATCCTAGTGACTCCTATTAAATCTCCAAATATTACCACAAGACAATATTATATTGATAATAAAACTAAATATTAATAGCTTCTGAGTCTTTTAGATTAAAATAATATCATTAAGGGATTTACCCTTAAATTCTATATGTACATGTTGTTTAATGGACCACATTCACCATATCACTATGATTAAATTATTATCTCTTAGTTTGATCCATATAATTTTGATGACCCAAGTCTCATATACTACATAGAAATCTTAAAACTTGATAAACATCCTTCACTATCAGTTTTAGATCCATACTTGTTTTCTAAACTTTTGGACCCTACTAGACACAAAGGGACACTACCATTGATGGTAGTGTCCATATCCTTATCTAGGATCTAGTTGAAAAAATTCATGTAAATTAAAAATGATTCAAAAACTATGGGTCAACTTAATTATCTTATTGAAGCCTATCATGATATATTTGTAAAAGGTGTTGTATAAATACAAGTTTTAGCCTTCTCATTCAACATTTTGTAAATACCAAGAAAACGGATACTAAATATAAATTAATCAACTACATAATCAATATATTATGACCTATTCATACGTATTTTAATATTAAGCATATAATAAATAATATTATAGGTATAAAACATTTATATAGTAGCCAACAAGTGATTTTAGTCAAATTATAAGCCATATCACTACATGTATCTTCATATAGTATATTGCACCCTTTTACACACACTTAACCAAACATATGGGATAAATATATAATTCTGAGGCCCTCTTTAGATTATTGGCTATGTAGGTATCACCCATTGATAGAGGCTTCTTTGGGGCAGCTCGACACCATGATCCCACTAACCCATTTTTCAACAAACCCATTCTAAGGATGATGAGAAAGGGTTTAACAATTATTGAAGAGTGACAACCTATAACCTATATTTGAATACACCAACATAAAGGTGAAAAAACTACTATAAAAATGAAGTTATTTGCATCAAGATCTAGTCAATATTCTATAATAAACACCTAAGTCATAGTTAGACACTTACATTGATGATATTGTCCAAATTCGATGGTAGTGTCTATAGCCACAAAAGTGAAATTTTTAGAATATAATGACTGATCCAAAATAATAATCATTAATATTTTAAACCTATTTCTAGTCATTTTATATGTGCATACAATATACTATCTTAGTACCATTATTTCTTATTTGTTGTAATATCTTTTAATAATTGTACTTTAGTATTTTCAGCAATATTAGTTATATAAGTTCATAATATTATTTATCTAAGTTTTATATTAATTTAACTAACATAGATTATTTTATCACCCTTGTGTTATAATTATTTATATATTTTTAATCCTATATGCACATTTTCAAATTTAGGGTTAAATATTTGGTGAATTTGACCCCTAAGTCTTCATATGCAACCATCATTAGTTCTTGGGTTGTACAATTTCTTAGGAGTTCACATCTTATTTATGATCTATATCATTCTCTATTTTACCAAGAATAAAATAAACACACACCCCATGGAAAAAATTGTAAAATCAAGTATAACCTATGAACAAGAAGAGGTATATATTTGTAAAGCCATCAATATTGAGAAAAAATAAATTTAAATCTTGACAAGTGAACAAAAGTAGTGATGTTTGACCCATTTCATCAAGAAACATGATTCTCAAGGTTTTAATTGTTTCCACCACACTTCAATCACTTGATGACAACCTATGTTGGGTTATGCAGTCCATACTATTAATAACCAAAAGGGTAGGTCATCGCATCATGGTCAACATGTTCCTACCCCTATCAAAATAAATGTGGATACAAATGAGTATAATTTTACTTCATTTAATTGTGATATTTTTTGAAAGGTTCACAATGATACAATGACCTCTTTGAAAATAGAAAATGAAGAAAATATTCCTCCATGAAAAATATTAAACTACCAAAGGATCCTAAATTCACAAATAATGAACTCATAGTGCATAACAAAAGTTAAATTTTTACATCTTTTGATCATGATAAATTTAAAAAAATTCACAAAGATATCATGCCTTCACTAAAATTCCAAAGAAATGGATGACTAAAAATAACTACTACACTCTGAAATAGTGTGCAATTACCAAAGGATACTAGATATTCAATAAATACATACTTTCCAAAGCTTTAAAAATTCCTTCATGATATACCATATAAAAAATTTCTAAATTAGATACCATTACCAAGTGTATTAAATTTTTTACATAACAAACCTTTACCAAAGGTTCCTAAATTTTTAAAAGATACACCATCTTCAAAAGTTACAAAAATTGTAAGTGAAAATAAATTTCAAGAAATATCAAATGTTACAAGTGATGAAAAGCTCAAACCAAATGCTCATAATGATGATACATATATTGTTCTTATGTTTCAAATAAATCATCCATTAGAACCAATTATTACATCTTTTCAAACTTTAAAAATTTATCATGCTTACATTTTGTCTATGATGAGTATTATAGGAGAGCTCAAAAGTCAATTTTTAATTCTCAAATTACAAATGTCATCTTAAAATTCCACTACTAGTGATAACATTATCCAAAATCAACCTATTTCCAAATGTGTATTGATAATCCTAATCCATAACAATTTATCATGCCAATATTTATTTCATTTTTTGGACATGAAGATCCTTCCAGACATATACTTCAATATGAACATTATTTCTGAAATTAGGCTAAGGATGACAAAATATTATTAAAATCATTTCATACGAGCCTTAGAGATGAATCTTGTGATTCGTTCTATAGTTTACCAAATATTCAATATATTAGAATATGTTTTTTTCTTTGCCTTTAATAGACACAATGTGCCAAAATTTAGATGGGAAAATGTTAAAAACTTAAAACAACATGATAATGAATCTCTTCAAGATTATGCCATTTGATTTTAAAATACATCATATTCCTTAGAATTTAAACCTTTAGATTTGAACTAAATTTCCTATTTAGTATATGTCTTATTCCTCCACTAAAGGAAAGGTAAATACATGAAATTTTTACCTCATTTACCCACATATACATGGATGTGAATAGATATGATTTTTTATTACTCAAATATAACAAAGAAATTAATCTATATTCTACAAAGTATAAATATTTTATTAATGATACATATGATGGAAATTAATTACCAATGAATATAATGAACAAACATGTGGAATATAAAATATTTATATGAACACTTCACAAAAGTTACTAAATATGGTACCAATACCAAATGGACATACTCTAAAAATAATTCAAAACTCATTAAGCAAGAAACATCCTCACCAAAAGGATTTAACAATGTCTTTATTCATGGGTGGAACTTATTTTAACCATAACCATATTGATCCTAAAAATAAATAAATGTTTTACAATGAAATATGTTTGAAACAAATTGGTTATACCATCAAAAATTTACACCATAAAAAAATGAAAAAACTCATTGGGATACATAATATTACCAATTGCTTGTGGACCATATGTTGTCCAAAAATAAGTATGGGTCATGAGGAATATAAATCAACAAAAAATTAAATTTGGTTAATTTCTTTATACCAAATGGACACAAATTTTTTTAAAACCAACAAGTAATTTCATTCTCCTACAACTGAAGATTAGTTCACATACCACATGATGGTGATTGGAATTCTAAAAAGCAAGCAAAGAGAGAAGAAGAGCATGCTATGAACCTTTTCACTTAGAAAACTCAAATTGTAAAAAACTTAATCCTTTCAATACACATTAATTAAAACATTCCAAAACTTTCCAAATATACAAAAAAACAAATATTCCAAAAATTAAAAAGCATTCAATAATTCAAAAATACAAAAATATTTATCGTTTACAAATTTTATTATCTTCTTTACATCTATGATATTTTTTGTGTTAGTAGATATCATATAATTTAATTACTATATACACATGTTTCACACATATTTTAGTATTATACAACCATACCCAAACACATGATTCAATCACTCCATATGTTGGACCTTTCCTCTACTCACATCACATAGTACGCTCAGGGCATCTACTTATTTAATCATAATTGATACATGTTACATATCCCTTATGATAATTTATAAATTATCATGTTTAATTTTATATTACTAACACATATCTATATCCATGCTCATATATTTTGTAATGTACTTGATATTCCATAATACATAACATCTTTGTTAACACATAAATGTAGGGACTAGTATAATATACCTAGTCGATAGATTATGCTTCATCTATTTTTCACTTCTTTGAGTATATTACATTATTTGATATTATCTTAGTTGTGGAAAATTTTAATTTCATTTCTTTTTGGCCCTTGTTCCATTGTATGTTATTTATACATTTAAATATGTCATTCCATTATGATTAGACATTTAAATATGTCATTTATTTCAATTATGTGACATTTGAACATGTCCCTTGTATGAGGTCTCCTTGGATATTTACATTACATATAATTGAGTGTTATTATGTATAATATTTATTTCTTATTGATCTTTATAAACTTACATGATATATATCACACATATTAGGAGTTGATGTGATCATATACTATGAACTTAATTGATATATCTACTTTTACATGTTGTCCCTATATGCTACATGATTCCTAAAAAAATATATATCTACCTTCTCCTTTTGAGATAAGGTACCTACCTGATTATAATTTCCTAAACTTTGGTATAGGGTAATATTAGTGGGGGAATGTCAAATAGGCATGGCCTCCACATTTTTCATAATTTCCAGATTTTAGTGGGACCATGTCATAAAAACATGACCTCCATACTTATAAAACTTAAAAATATACATATTTTAGTGGGGGATATTATAAAAACATTATTTCCACAATTATAAACTTATTATATCTATATTTTAAAGGGGGAATGTCAAAAAAACATGACCTCCACACTTTCACAAAACTCTAGTTTAGTTCCATGATTCAAATGTACACTTGGATCAAAATCCTATACATTACACTAATTTGGAAAAGATTTGAACCAAAAAATACATATACTCCAAATTATACATATTAGAGGTGAATATGACATGATATTTCACCAAAAATTACAAAACTTACTAATTACACTATTCATCAGGATGCATTGATTACACTAGGATATATTATTATCAAGACTTTTATATTGAAGTGGTGAGATAATTTTATAGGTTGAATTGATTAATTCATTCAAAATCACCATATATATTTATTTGAGTGATTAAAACATCCAATCTCACCAAATTTATAGTATGAGTTGATTAAATCACTCACCCTCAGCAAATTATATATATTCACACTTGATTTTTGCAATTGATATATAATGATCTCAATGGTATATCACAACTCATACTTACACCAAATTTTGGGATTAAAACATTCCAATTTACATATTAAAATCTCAAAGGTTTAGTTCTAAACATTTTCCATCTATAGTTCTTGATAATGAAGCATATTTATCAAGTTAAAGAATTAAGAAGCAAAATGGTTGCATTAACACACAAGTGAACTCCTTCTTATCAAAGTGGGACACAATTGAGGATTGGATTGGATAGTGTAGAATGCATGAGATTGAATATATATGGAGCATTTAAGTCTTAAGAACAACTAAAAATAGGAATAATTTTGTCTTTATAACAAAAAATTACATTAATGAGTATCCATTGATTATCCAAAAAGTACATAAAAAGGTACATTATATAGCGAGGACTTAGGTCACCTAAAAAGGTAACTAACTTAGCTCACAATTATAAAATGACTTAAAGTATATTTCCTTTAATTACCTATTATTAACCTAATAAAGTTAATTAAAAACTTTAGGTAAAACCGCATAATGGTAAAAATCCTACACTAACACCCCCTTAAGTGTAGCTTAGGTAGATATAAGAGTTGGGTACTAGTACAAAGGCCTAATGAGGTACCCAGGTACATAGAGATGATACCCTAGAGGAGAAATAATGTGGAGTTGTATTAAACCTAAGAAGATCTCATAAATTAATATAATTTCTCTTAGTGAAGGGTTTGGTGAATATATCAAAAAATTTCTCTATTGTCTAGATGTATTAGAGATCAATGGCTTACTCATGGATGAGCTCCTAAATGAAACACATGTGAATATTCATATGATTGGTATGTTTATGAAGGATAAGATTTTTAAATATATTTAATTCACTTTGGTTATTGTAAATGATTATTATTGGCCATCCAAATTAGTTGCTAAAATCATTTATAATCCCCTAAATCCAAATAGCCTTAGTGGAATCATTAATAGCTATTATGTATTCTACCTCAATAGAAGTTAAAGCAATAACATTATAATTCTTACTTGACCAAATAATCAAACCTAAACTATGGGATAAACTATAGCTATTAGTAGACTTGTGATTTTGGATATCTCCAACCCAATCTATATTTATATAACCAATCAAGTTGATGTCAATGCCTTTTTCATAGTGAATCCTAAAATTATGAGTACCCTAAATGTAGTGGAAAATACACTTAGATAATTTCAAATTAAGCTCATGTGTTTTATTCATAAATATGGATACCATGCCCACTGCATACAAAATTTTAGGTCTAGTGTGTGTAAGGTAGCTAATATTGCCATCAAGTTATTGATATAAAGTAGCATTAACTAAATGCGATGGACATGTAACCTCAATATTCACACTAGATATAAAAGGAGTCAGAGCTATCTTACATTCAACCATGTTAAACTATGAAATTAAATAAATAACATACTTGGATTATGAAATAGTGATCCTAAAGTCAAACTAAAAAATTTAAATCCCAAGGAAGTAATGCAACAAGCCCAAGTTGGACATTGATAACTTGTGAGGCAAAGTAGTTTTCACTATTGTGATGGTGGATGAAGAATTCCTTATGATAAATAGGCTATCCATGTAGAGAACCAAAATCAATAGTGAATCATCCTAACAAAAAATATATACATTTATATTACAATGGCATCGGATAAACCCAACTAAAAGAATATAAGTATCCATCTTGGCATACCAAGATCAAGGAGATTGTTTCAGGCCATAAATAGTTTTTTGAATTTTAAAAACTAAGGATTAATCTTGCCCAAATACTTATGGTTTTTCCATGTATATTTAATCTTTGAGGTCATTGTAAATAAAGACACTCTTCACATCCATCTAATGAACATCCCAGTAATGTGCGACAACAATTTCATTAGAAAAATGTGAGTCAATATCAAGTATGTAAGAAAAATAATTTTCTACTAAAAACGTTTTAAAATTGTATACAAACCCATCTACTACATATTTTATTTGGTAGATTCACCTCCATTCAATAAGTTTTCTTCTATTAGGAAGATGAACTAAATCCCAAGTTTTATTCCTTAACAACATCCCATTCAAGAGTGCCTGATGTCCCATAAAATGATTCAAGACTAAAATAAATGCATTAAAGTATGTGGGGCATCTTGAAAATATGAATAGGTTCACTTGGTGTCTAATGGATCTCTAGCCCATTGGCCATCACTTAGTAGTGTTGTCTAGCCCAAATAGGACCAGTGTCAAAGATTCAACAAAAGACCACTCATCTTTTGTATATATTATGGAAGGATGAGGGGAATACTCATAACTACTCTCATCATTATAACTAGAAAAATAATTTGAATTATCAATAAGTTACTTGGGTAGATATGATTCATCAAAATTGTCATCAAATCCTAGTACATCCAAGGAAAGGGAAGAGGTGCCAAGTATGGAGTCTGAAGGACACTCTTGAAAGCAACACTCCTCTTAATGAAAAACTCATGAATGGTGAGATGGAGAAGCCTATATCCATTAACAACCTTAGGATATCCAACAAATATGCAAGGATGATTTTGAGGTTCTTGTTGTCACTCAATCTTGCACCTTAGACATGGTTACTCAAGCCTATTCTAGATTGAGTGAAACATTGGATACCTCTAGGCTTTTGGGTTACCTATATCAAAGGTAAACCTCTAGGTTTAAGGTATATTACAATGTTTACTCAATCGATAGTAGGCTTGAATATCCATCTCTAGGGTGCAAGATTGAGTGTAAACAGCTCTAGCATGCCTAGTGGGACTATTGTCTTAAAGATATATTGTCAAGGTGAATGCTGGTCTTAATAAAATAATAGCTACATATGGTGTTATACTCAACATTTGGTGACTCCATTAAAGGTAATATCTAGTTGTTGATCAAATTTTATCATATCTTTGGTTCATTCTTCATGGTCCTTACTAGGTCAACATATAGTAGAGGTATCAATCCCATGAACCCACTTCTCCTGATCTAGAGGTAAATTCATAAAAAGTATTGAAGTAGATCAAAACTTACACCATTGCATAGGGCCCATTGAGACGTTTCTAATGGTATGTAGAATGTAGAAAATGGAGCTCATATACTCCTTATGCAGCTGGTCAAAGTTTTAGTCAAGCTAGTCAAAATTGGTCAAAGTTTGTCAAAATGTAGAAATTGACCATTATAGAATGATTCAAGAATATTTACAATGCATAAAGCATCTTGAGATATTTTTGGTGTAATTTAAATGGGTTGATTTTGAGCCTATATATGGAAGATATCATGTTTTGAAGTTCCCATATCAAATAGGGTAAAGGTGACACAAGTGTAATCCAAGCTTACCAAATTAACCAATCATGCTACAACATGTGGTGATGAATTTGTGTAAAAAAAAATAGTGGGTTTATAGTTTTTATCTTTGATAGGCAAATGTATATCATATTCAGAAAAAATGTAAATGGCAAAAAGGGATGGCTATAAAGACCGTAGCTAGTGGAGTCCACTTTTGTCTTGGAGGGGGACCTTACCACTAACAGAGATATGGAAAATTCATCTAGTTAGATGTCAATGAGTGCCAAGTGTTTGATAAGTGGTGAGGGGATAAGGGTTTACATGGTGGGTCCTCAAGCCACCACATGGCTTACCACTATTTAATTTTTTTACCATTTATCTCTACGGTCCAATTTTAATAGTCATCTAATTGACTATATTGTAATTAATTAATCATCATGCCAAGACCATAAAAGATGTCCAATAAATCATCACTTCCATGTGACACATCCACATCATAATAGAGTTTCCATGTTCCATGCCACAAATGTCATGAGCTAAACCCAACATGCCACTCAACATCCACATGCCATGAAATTCCCACCAAATGCATGTTAATGCCAAACACTTGGCATTGGTAACCATGAGTTTTTTTGTCTATAAATATCCAAAGAGCCACCCACCTTCCAAAATGTGGGAAAATACATATGCATTATCCACTAAAAGTAATGCCAATGGAATTGAAACCCATGACCACTTTGGGTGAAAGGATAAGGGCCAACTACTCAAGATATGGAATTGAATGGATATATAAAGTCAAGACCTTGTATTTTAAGGAAATAAAACAAGATTAGTAGTCAATACTAAAAGGCTATAACAATGAAGCTTGTGCAAATGGAGTTAGAGGCAAAATTAGGAAAAATTCCAAAAGGAGGCTAAGGTTATTTTTTCCCAAAGAATAACTTATTAGATAAATACATTCATTTTGGAGATGTTTGTAAGTATTTTTCAAGCATTTTATTAATATATCAACTGATAAAGGACCCAGAGATGTAGGCCATTATGTCAAACTTCATTATAAATTATGTGGTTGAATTTATTCATTTCTTATTCTTAATTATTGTTTTGTAAGTCAAATTTTAAATTATTTCCATAAAATTATTGTAAAGAAAAATTAAAATACATAATCATATTATTACTTAAGTTTATATATCAGGTTGGTATCATAGCAGTTAGTGTGCTGGGATAAATTCTATGTAGACATTACTCTGATACATCAAGTTTGGTCTCAGAGCTAAGTTTGTGAGTGAATTTATGATTTTATTATTTTAGTTAAACTCAACTATTGTATAACAATGGATTCAATGCTATCTAAAATTTAGTTGTTACTAAATACCATTATCACTTATGATAATGCAATACCTACAATCCTAAGAAAAAAGTCAATAAGTGGTAGAGCAATGGTAGGATCAGTAAATTAAAAAGATATAACATATAATTGATGCTCTATGGGAAGAATTACAACAAGAACATTAATATAAGAAGAGAATGCATGGAGATTCAGAGACTTTCAAGCATTGTGCCTAATGGGATCATATTGTTGAGTAATGATAGATACTACATCCTAGTTAGGCTCTATTATGGTTTAAAAGATAGAATGAGGTGAAAGGAAAGACACCAATCATGTCCAATAGTAGTTAATAAATATAACCAATAGTACCTCATCAAGCAACTCCATAGTCTCTAATGTGATAGTTGTTGCCAACATAAGTGACAAAAATTATTCTACACTCTAAGGAAACACAAAGGTAGAAATTCATTACTATTGTTGACGAGAAGTTCATATAGATATATTTTAACTATATTTTTAGATATAGTTATATTAATAAATGTCTCACACAATTTATAAAAATAAGGACTCTTCCATTACCATGCACTAACACATTTGGAAGAGATGATGACATAGTATGTGGACATGCAACTCATTATGGTATCCTAAATTTTGGCATTATAGGGATATTCTTTGATCAAGTAACTCTTGACATACTTCTAGGAGAAGATATGGAGATCACTTTGGCTAATTATTATCTCACATCTTGGCATGTAAAAAACACTACATCAAGAGAAAGAATCCAACTGATGACCAGTCACACCTATGAGGTTTAGTTTGGGACAAGCCAAACAATAAAGGTATATTATAGTTATATTAGTGATTCCTCTAATTTTTATACTCTTGCTAATCCTATCAATGAAAATGATGTTGTAAAATTGGAAGTAAATAATACTCTGATTATTAATGTATCTTTTGATGTACATTTTAAGAGGAAAATAATGAAATCAAATCTTCTAGCTATATTGGCATTGTTATGGATACTAAATGTACTAACCCTAAACATTTATCATGTTTATGTATTGATATATTTGAAAATCACACAAAGGGAATAGGTTCAAAGATGTTAGCTAAAATGGGATTAGAAGGAAAAGGCCTTGGCATTAATGGTCAAGGGATTGTCTAGCCTATCCAAGTGGTAAAGAGACCACTCTATATAGGATTAGGATATGAAGGTGAAGTAAAAATGTCCCAAGAAGTTGAGTTGAATGATTACTCAAGTAGAAATATAGAACACCCTAAATATATATAAGAATTACTCTCTGAAGATATAATAGTTACATTCAATGAAGAATCTTCCAATGACTCATCAAGGTATGCAAAAAAGAAATACTTGACTATATTTTTTGATTATACAGAAGAGTCATAAAAGGATACTTAATAAAACTATCAAAATGAGGTTGTATAAATAAGATATGGAAATTTAGAAACAACCTAATATAAGGGTTGTAAATACAACTTTAATTAAGTGATAGATAGAGTCTTGTAAGTTAGAACTAGAGACAACATCAGCAAGGGAGATGATGGTCAATGAGAAGTTGATAGTTCAATGTTTGTCACACTAAAGTGGTAAGAAACACTTCTTTAAAAGAATAATTATTAATCATTCTAAGATATATTTTATATTTGATAAAAGTTATCAAAATAATTTGATCTCAGAAGATGTTGTAGAAACCCTAGGTTTGGAAACTAGGCCATATTTCTAACCCTATTCTTTGGATAAGATAGATGATGGTAATAACATACATGTAAGTAAAACATGTAAACTAGGGTTTGAAATTACTACCAAATTTTTAGATGAAGTTGAATTAGATGTGGTTAGACTTTAGTTTAGTGGCATTGCCATAGGAAAACCATATTTTTATCTGAGAAAGGAAACTTTTTCCAAAAAGGAAAATTAGTATAACATTGTGAAAGATGGGATATAATATCACATGAAAGCACATCAAAAATAACCATTATAGGTAAATGGTACCTTCAGTGTTATTCTATTCATGTTACATTATAGGGAAACAAGAAGATGCCATCATGAGAAGCATCAAGAATAGCTTAGAAGATGGGTTGTATATTTTAATCTATATGTTTTAGAGTGTGTAAATAGGTATGTATATTTATAAGACCCAAGTATGGGAAATGTTTTTAACCATTATAGTGTTTTTAAAGTTCAAAGAAGGGAAATGTTTGTAAAACTATATTTATAGATAAAACCCTAAAAGGACAATTGTAAAATGGTGATTATTATAACACTAGATGTCCTACAATATTTTCATAGGTTTAGATCTGAAGACCCATCAGAGTATATTCAATGATCATCAGAGGTAGATCCATGAAAATATCCTCACATAGAGTACCAAGTCTAATATCATATTTTTGAAGATATAAAACCTTCTTAGTGGGGAGGATTGATTTAAAGGTTAATTTATAAAAGGTCATAAAGTAGATAGAAACTTGAACCATTACATGAGGCTTGTTGAGACCTTTCCAATGGTATGAAAAATGTAGAAAATGGAGCTCATATGCTCCTTATTTATCCAAAAAAAGTTCTTATCAAGCTAGTCAAAAATGGCAAAATTTGGTCAAACTATAAAAATTTACCATTATGAAATGATTTAAGAATAGTTTCAATGCATAGATCATCTTGAGATATTTTGGTGCAATTTTAACTAGCTGATTTTGAGCCCATATGTGTAAGATATCATGTTTTGAAGTTCCCATATAAAACAAGAAAAAGGTGAAATATGTGTAATTAGAGCTCACCAAATCAACCAATTGTGATATGACATGTGGTGATGTAAACTTTTGAGAAAAATTGTGGGTTTCTATCTTTTGTCTTTGATAGGTAAATGTAGATCATCTTCGATGAAAATGTAATCAACAAAAGGGACCAACTATGGGGACCATATCTGATAGAGTCCACTTTTGTCTATAAATGGGACCTTATCACTTAAATAGATATGGATAATTCATCCAGTTACATGTCAATGAGTGGAAAGTTGTTTAAAAGTGGTAAGGAGAGAATGGTCCATGTGGTTTGCCACTATTTAATTATTTTACCATTTATCTCTATGGTCCAATTTCAATAGTCATCTAATTGACTATATTGTAATTAATTAATTATCATGCCAAGACCATAAAATACATCTAAAAAATCATCACTTCCATGTGACACATCCATATCACAATGAAGTTTCCACATTCTATGCCACAAATGTCATGAGCTAAACCCAACATGTCACTTAACATCCACATGCCAAAAAAATCCCAATAAATGCATGTTAATTATAAACACTTGGCATTGATAACCATGAGTTTTGTGGTATATAAATATCCAAAGAGCCACCCACCTTCAAAAATGTGTGAAAATAGATATGCATTGTCCACCCAAAGCAATGCCGACATAATTTGAACCCATGACCACTTTGGGTAAAACAAAAAGGCCCAATCACTTAGGATATATAATTTAATAACTATATAAAGTTTATATATTGTATTCTAAGGAAATCAAACAATTTTATAATCTAATACTAAAAGGATACATAAAAGAAGCTTATGTAAAGAGAGTTAGAGGCAAAATTAAGAAAAAGTCTGAAAGGAGGCCAAGTTTATTTTTTCTTGAAGAACAACTTCTTTGTTGAAAAAATTTCATTTTGGAGATGTTTGTAATTATTTTTCAAGCATTTTATTAATATATCAGCTGATAAAGGACCCAAAAACATATTCCATTATGCCAAACACTGTTACCAATTATGTAGTTGAATTTCTTGATTTCTTATTGTTAAATTATTGTTTTGTAAGTCAAATTTTAAATTATTTACATAAAATTATTGTAATGAAAAATTTAAATACATAATTGTATTATTGCCTAACTTTACAAATCACCTCCAACCTAAAATTCCTTTTTAAGTTTAACATTGTCAACCTATCTTAACATTTGAAAAATAAAAAGACTTTGCAATCCAATAAAATCAAGAGAGTGAATAGGAAATTGAGGAAAACATGGCTAGTTATCATGCCTTCCCAACCTTTAACATTGAAAATCTTATCCACCTCAATGTATATGATGATATACCTCCTAATGCTACCAAGAGTGTTCACACTTTTAATGGTGAAGGTGATGTCACTCCTAGTGAGCATATTAGGGACATCTCTAACTTTTTTATCTTTCATAACATCACTAAAGTCAATATCACAATTAGACTAATTGATATGTCATTTAGAGGGAAAGAAATTAAATGGTATAGGAAATTTCATAGAGGATGTGTCACCACTTGGGATGATTTTGGATAATTATTGACCACAAGGTTTGAAGACAAAAGTGATCACACATCACTCATTCATCAAATTAATGTAGTTCAAAGAGGTCCTAAGGAGACTATTCATGACTTCAATGAGAGATTTCACAAAGCTTGGTATAGGTTTCCTTCTCCCATGAGACCACCTGTAAGCTTTTTTTTCCCATATATCTAATGGATATTGGAATTGACATATCCATCATATTGTAGTACATGGGTGGTTACACCTTACCTAAAGCTTATAACCTAGCCATTAAAGCTAAGAATAACCTAATACAAGATGAGAAAATTCCCTGAAAAGTATCCATGCCTATTATACCCAATATGTTTGATGTTACTCCATGTTTTTCTCTAATTCTAAATATAAAAACCACTTCTATAACTTCCACAAAGAAGGTAAACTATATAATTTATTGGGAGGCAAGGTATAAAGCCTTAGATGCTCAAATTAAAAAACTCAATCTATAGTATGGAGTTAATAAAAATCCCTATCCCTATCCAAAAAGAGTAAATAGGTTCCCTCCTTATCAATATAGTCAAGGGAGAGGGAAATGATAACCTAACTTCAATATTCCACCCAATACATATAACCCAACTCCTACTTCTAACCCATGAGTTATGGTCCTAGTTCATAGTAACTTGGTCCAAAGACAAGAATGGAAGAAAAGATACTATATGGATGAAAATAAAGGTGGTAAAAAATATTTTGTATCTTAAGGGGGAGTTACTCCTCATTTTTAATTATAATATGAGAACCTCATGCAAGCTAATGAAGGACGGTAGCCTCAAGGAGTGAGTTTGACTAACTTTCTAGTGAAGGAATTTTTTTTCCTAAAGAACATTAATTTGGTTGTATATAATACTAATTCAAAGATAAAGGCTTTGGTATATGTTCATGGTGTTGGTAAAAATACAATTAATCCTCCTACAAGGCAAAAATGTGTGAGTTTAGGTCTGACAGTCCCTACAAATCCTACACCTACTTCAAATTAAAAAGTTGGAATGGTGGCTCAAAGTGTTTCATTAACCCAATTTCAAGGCACTTATTCACCTTCAAGGACACAATAAAAGGTAAATTTTCCTTATTTTAATTTTTTTAATTATTTTAAGAATGCTAAGACTAGTATCTTTCTTTGGGAAGTGCTTCACATTCCCAAACAAAAGGAGCTTCTTTAAGACTAGCTATCCCAAATTCACATTAGTCCTCAACAATCAAGGAATATTAATGTTTTAACACTAATTATCCCAATTAAATTGTTGAACCCTTTATCAAACCTAAAAATCCTCAACCCTTATACCTTACTCTCATTATGGGAGACAAGTTTATTGACAGCTGCATTATGGATAGTGGGGAATGTACCTCAGTGATGCCTCAGCTTGTGTTAGATAAATTAGGTTTGAAATATGAAATATATATTAAGTTAGTGATAAAAATTGATGTCACACCAGATAATTTAGTGGGACTCATCAAAGTATTGATAATTTTCTTACATGATTTTCCTATCTTACCAATTCTTCAAGATATAGTGGTTATTGATTTGCTTGTCCACTTTAGTATCTGCCTTTCAAGGGATTTCATAGCTAATATAGGAGGATATATCTCAATCGATTTATCTTTCTTGGAATTTATAACAATATATGGAGTAAAGGTAACAATTATAACACAAACATTGGATAATTTTCATATTGATACATATGTGGAAGTGATATCTAATCTAAATTGTACCATCAATGATTAGGAAGAACATGTTATAGATGATGGGTCATCCTCTAAACTTAAAGGCATATCTGATAATTGCCTAGATGAGTATATTACTAACACATATGAATATGATCATTATGCCCTCATGGAAGAGACTGATTTGGGAACATATTGCTTACATGAATAAGAAATGCCAATACCTTCACTCACCAAGGAAGAAGGTGAGAACTATGGCATGTGGAAGATGTTATTTGATATTTCAAGGAAAAAAATTGGTGTAGGATTTGGTGTTATGTTTGTTCCCCCATCCAAAAAATATTAATCTTATTCATATAGGTTTCATTTTAGTTTCACTTGCAATGTACCTATAATGTGGTTGAGTATGAAGGTTTGATTCATAGTCTTCAATGGGCAATAACTAAAGTGATCAAGAATCTACAAGTATATGGAGATAGTGAGATAATTTTACATCAAATTAAGAATTTTAGTGATTATAATAACCATTTTATTAAAACTTATAATCATAGAGTATGGGATTTACTTGAAGACTTCAATGCATTCAACATACAATCAATCCCAAGGGAGTAGAATAAGTGTGATGATAGGTTAGATACTATACAAGAACAATTTGATACACCTACTACCATAGAATAAGGAAAAAAAACTCACATCAATTTCATTATAAGGCATTCCATCCTTGATAATAAGGTCTATTGGTAAGTGTTTCATATTGATAAAAACATTATACATTTCTTAGAAAATGTAGCTGAGTTCTTTTCAAAAAACTAGAAAAGACTCCATGATTAGTTTGAGAATCAAATTATATAGCTGAGGGAAACTAAGATACCTAAAGGATTGGTGGATTTATAAATTATCTTTAATGAATATGATCAAAGTAATAAATAAAAGGTGAACATTTCTAAAAATGAGTAAAACTATGAAAAAGTCTTGATATTCAAAGACAAACTCCTCAAACTAGGCAAGGTATGTTCTACATCAGAAAAATAAGCATTCATTGATTTGTGTAAGTATTTATATGATATATTTTATTAGGAATATAAATACATAAAAGGGTTTAATCCTATTCTAACCCATTATACCATTGAGTTAGATACTAGAGTTAAACTAGTTAGGTAAAAATAAAGTCCTATCAATCCCAAGGTTTAATAACTCATGAGAATGGAACTTACTAAGATACTTGAATCTAAGATAATATTCCCTATAAATAAATCAACATGGGTATATAACCTTGTTCCTATTAGTCATAAGAATTGGGAAATAAGAATTTATGTGTACTTTAGAGATCTCAACAGGGTACCACTCAAATACCACTACCCCTTACCTCCCATGGAGTAATTTTTTCAAGTTATTTTATGTTCCCAATGTTTTTAACTCCTAGATGGATATTATGGTTATAATAATATTTTGGTGAATTTAGATGATTAGTTCAAGACATTAGTTAATATAAAATGGGGAAATTTTGATTATAAGAAGATGCCCTTTGGCTTATCAAATGTTGGTGCCACCTTCCAAAGGGTAATGGACATAGATTTTAAAGGTCTAATCAGTTAGATGTTTTTAGTATATCTAGATGATATAACCATGTTATCAAAGGATTAAAATGAGCATATGAAACACATAAGGCAAGTGTTTTAAAGGTGCAGGTAGTATGAGGCATCTCTCAACCCTAAAAAGTGCATCTTTGATGTCTATGATGGTAAGATCCTAGGAAACATTATTTCCAAGGATTTTATAACCATTGACCTTAAAAGAATATAGTTTATTATAGTCCTATCATCTCCCTTACACAAGAAAGGATTCCAAATTTTCCTAGACAAGATAAATTTGTGAGAAGGTTCATACCTAGTTTTGTACTTTGGTGAAGCTTATCATAGCCATGCTCAAGAAGAATAAAGTTTTATCTTGGCATAAAGAGGGTAAGATTAGTTTTTAATCCATTAAGAAAGTAATTACACAATATCCCACTCTTTTAAACCTTAATTTTACTAAATATTTCATGTTGTATTCATTTCCTAACCTTGATACTATCTTGGCTATGCTAATGCAAAAGAATGATGAGGCTATTGAATAACCAATTTTATTATTTAGTCAAGGTTTGGAATATTATGAGGTTAAGTATACATTAATGGATAAAAAAATAATTTCTATTTTTAGAGGGATAAATAAATTCAGGCATATGGTTTCAAATAGTAGGATGCACATCATTATTTCTCATCTTATCACCAAGGAGTTCCTTTTGAATAAAGACCTAAATGAAAAGAGGGAAAGGTGGATTACAAGGGTAATGGAGTATGATGTTAACATCAACGTGACAAAGTTGATAAGAGGTAAGGGTATTTGTGAACACTTAGCTTTAGACCTCCATGATCCAAATGAAGAAGCTTTGGTCAATCAAGATTGCTCCTAACCAATTGATCCCATACCTCTAGAAATTTGGACACAATACATCATCAAATTTCACCAAAGTGGTGTGTGTCTTAATGGTTTGAGTAGATAAAAAATAAGGTATTTTAGATTAAAATATATTCTTTAGTATCTTGTATATGGTGTACTTTTTATAAGAGATATAAATGGTGTATTATTGAGATGCATTTATAATGACTAGTTTGGAGTGTTGCTTGAAAAAATTCATGATGGAAGATTAGGAGGCAATTTATCTCCAAGAACCACAACTTCATAGACCATGAGGGAGGGATAATATTGGCCTATCCTCTTCAAATATTGTTATGCTTTGATGAGAAGGTGTGTATAATGTGCTTTATTTGTAGGAAAACAAAATATTGCATATATCCTTTTGAATCCTATTCAAGTAGATCAACCCTTCACGTAATGGCATCTTGACTTCATTGGTATGGTAAATCTTCCATCAAGTGTTGGTCATAGGTGGATGCTCATAGCAACTAATTACTTCATAAGGTGGGTTGAGGTAACTGTATTAAAGGAGACTAAAGAGAATGCTATATTGGAGTTCTATGAAACCATTACAATAACTATTAGAACTCCTATAATAATTTTAGATAATGCACTTTATTTCATGGGGACTAAAATAATTGATTATGTAAGTGTTAATGGTATATATTTGATTATATCATCTAATTATTGTGCTCAACATAATGGGTTGGTTGATTATACTAACAAGAACCTAGTCAAAATTATCAAGAAGACCTTGGAGAACAATCAAAGAGCTTAACACACTAAATTGAAGATATCCCTATGGGCTGATAGAATAACTCTTAAGAGGTTAACAAGGAACTCACCCTTTATTCTCGTATATGGGATAGAAGCTAGGTTGTCCATATACCAAGGTATACCTACTTTAGAGTTAGAACATCAGTTAGAGTTGATTAAAAATACTCTAATGGAGGTGATGTTGATAGAGATTATGGATCTACAAGAGATAAGATACAATGATAAAAAATCTATAAAGCATCATCAAGTGATAATGAATAGGTCCTTTGATAAAAAATCAAATCCAAGGATCTTTCAAGAAGGTGAAATATTACTAAAGTGGGATGAGGAGAGAGAAAATATAGGAAGACATACCAAATTTGATACTTTGTGGGGTGGGCCATACATCATCACCAAATGAAAGAAAAATAACTCCTTTTAATTGGCAAGAATGAATGGGGAGGAGTTGGTTATCCTTATAAATGGGATCCACTTGAAGCCTTACTATTGATGAGATGAAGATTAGTTATGTATATAGTATATTAGATGTGTCTTGATTTATGTCTTTGTGTGTGTTTTCCCTAAGTTCTTAGAGAGAAAAAGTGTGATTTTGGTGTTTTCCTTGTATGTTTGTTTCCTTGATGTGTTTCGTTTATTTTTGTGTTATTAGAATAATTAATTTATCCTAGCCTATATGTAGTAAATGTCACATGGTTTAGTTACACCTATTATTGACATGTAGCATAGATTAGTTAAGTATGATATTTTTTATTTGTTATTAGTTACATTGTGGGGCTTAATCACCTATAGATTAGGATATTTAATCTCACTATTTGATGTAAAAATAAGCACCTCTTGTAGTCCTCTATTTAATGTAATTCATTTATGGAAAATCATTTGGTATTAGAGTAGGTAATCCTAAGGAGGTTTATAAGTGGTGGAGATAAGGTGGAGATTAAGAGATAAGTTCAAGCTAGCCTTGATATCAGAATGCTACTCTAATTTATACCATCTCATATTGAATCTCTAATAAATTATGGAAGAAACAAAATTAAATTTTCAATTAAGATTTTGATTATTAAAATTTCAAATATTTTATTATTAATTTTGCATTGAAATTTCAATATATATTTTTTGTATTTACCACACACATATTTGGGATCTAAGATCTATGTATAGGAAGGTTATTTGAATTGATTTTCAATAGATCTTGGCATTCAACAAAGAAAACCTCTTTATTAAGATCCACACCCCTGCTAGGTGCCCAAGATAATTTTTAGCACATCAAATGTCTACATAGACTATTTGAAGACATTACAGGACAACACAAGTGCCACATTAAAAGTGGATGAGGTCACCAAGACTTAAAGTGCCTCAAGGTCACCATACAGATATAAAAATCATACTACCGTGTAGATCAATTCAATAGACATCAATATTCTCTAGTTCCAAGCCAACTAGAGTATTATTCCATCATGCAAATCACCCATCAATAGGTTTTCATATAGACAATAACATAACAATAGTCTCATCTATTTCACATCTTTGGTCAATGGCTTATCAATAACTCCAAAATCATATCAAATTAAACTATAGCCTATCAAAATTATATCAAACTACCTACTTATTAATGACTCCTCAACATTGTTAAAACCCTAAAATAAACATCAAATCAATGCCATAAACAAGATCAGATGCCAAAAGACATCCATGTCAGATCTAAGCATCTAGAATATAGACATTCCATTCCTCCTATCAAGTTCATACATTACTTTAATTATATTTTAAAAAATGTGTTGAATATATTTATTATATAATTATATTTAAATATAATTATATAATATCAAATCAATATATATATATAACCAAGAGTGGGAGGAGGGATTCATTATTTACATGAGGATTAATAAAATTTCATTTTAATTTTTCAAATTATCATCTTTCTTTTTAAAAAAATGGTGAATTATCTAGCAAGAGGCTCTTTTGTTTTTCTTGATAAGACATGGTATTTTTTTCCCGCAATTACAAAGACCAAAAAAGGGTGTTATTTTATTTTATCACCACCATCAAATAATATTTAAATAAAAAAATTAAATTGTAAACTTCTCAAATGCATTTTTGGTTGAAACTAATCTCAAATTCTTTTGTTTTCCATTGCATTCTAGGACACATTTTTGGCAGAGTTTGATGTCCTTTGTGTGTTTGTGTGTGCTTTAATTTCATTATGTGATTGAATTTTCAAATTATATTTTTGTACATTTTTCTATAATTAAAACAAACTTGTACTTTGTTTTCATATGCAAACTTTCATTTCACAATGTCTAGTTTTGGACCTCATTTCATCTTCCCTGACACACAATTATTTCATGGTGACAATTACATTGCTTGGAAAATAAAAGTGCAAACACATTTAGAGTTTGAAGATATTTGGTGAATTGTAGAAGTCAAATGTCTTCTACATGTAACAAATGTTGATAGCAATAGAAATATAACAAAGCTAATAAAAAGGATAAGTTAATAATAATGTTTGGAGTTTTGGATGAGGTATAACCTTATATCCAAAGTGATAAAACTAAAAAATATGCTTGAGATAAACTTTAAATAGTATATGAAGCAAAGAATAAAAATAAAATTTTACATCTTCAAAGCCAATTTCACACTCTCAAGCTCAAATAAGATGAAAAATTATAGGCATTCCTTAGAAGGGTTTCAACTTTTTTGGATTCTATTCAATCTTAGGGTGAACTAGTGACAGATGATTATTTGGTCCATATAGTCCTTAGAGCACTAACCCTCACATACAATGTATTTGTGACCACTTTTAATGTCATATGACAAAAACCAACCTTTGAAGTGTTTGTAAATTTTTTGTAACAAGGGGAAGCTTTCCATAATTCAAAAGAAGCAAATGAGGAGCATTAAATCACATCAAATCAAAAGGGGAAGAAACCCATGAAGGGTACAAAATAATCACCAAAGTAAAATAATAACAAAACCTAAAAGGGAAAAAATAATATTCTTCTAGAGCATGTAAAATTTGTGAAAAATAAGGACATGACTTAAACCATTATTGGTAAAACACATTGCAAAAGGGCTCATCAAGAAACAAGCACTCTTTTAACAATTCACCACAAATACAAAAGAAGCAACCATAACAATAAAATAGGTAGAAATAGAAAAATTCCAATCATAAACACACATGGAAATTTTTATTAAGAATATGATTCTTCAAATGAGTAATATGGATTAGCTACTCAAACACTTGAGTCAAAAAATGATCCAAGTGTAATTTGGTATGTTGATTTAGGAATAATCAGACACATGATAGGGAGAAAATAATGGTTTTCTATATTGAAAAAATAGAATAAAATGGAAATGTATCACTTAGATATGATACCTTATATACAATACAAGGTAGTGATGAAATCAAAATTCAACTTGGAAATATAAATTATAACACTTCAAATGTTCTCTATGTTCCAAGACTTATAAAAAAATCTATTATCTATTAATCAACTACTTGACCACAACCTCATGGTTGAAATTTATAACCAAAATGGTCAAACATTTGGTCACATCAAAGACAAGTTTAGACACTTTAAAGTTATTTCAAGGCTTCCAACATTGTCAAAATGTTTTAAATTGATTTTTTTCAAAATGATCATCAAGCACTTGTGGTCAAAGATACAAAACTAGGTAATTTATGAAATATAAGATATGGACACTTGAGTTATGGTTATTTGACTGAATTGAGAAAATGGGATATGAGTTTTGGTCTTCCCGAATACAAAAAATCTTATGATATATGTACTAGTTGCTTAACTATAAAATAAATAATATCTCCCATTGGAAAGATTGAATATCAATTACTTGGTAAGTTAGACTTGGTGCACACTGATCCAAGTGGATATTTTACTCCTAGTCTTAGAGGGTACAAATACTTTCAATTTTTTTTTTATGATTATTCATGGAAAATGTGGTTATATTTATTGAATACTAAAGATCAAGCTTTTCAAGTCTTTATATAATTCTAGGCCATGGTTGAAAATGAAAATAGTATGAAAATTAAGACCCTTTACTTAGATAATGAGGAGGAATACAGTAGTAAAGAATTCTCATCCTATCTAAATGTTAATGGAATCAATTGGTAGTTGATAGCTCCATATTCACCTCAATATAATGTATTTATGGAATGGCATAATAGAGTAATTATGGAAATGTTTTGTATCATGGTCAAGGACGAAAATTTTCCTAATGCATACAAGGTAGAAGCTTGTCACACTACAATCTATTATTGAACAGGTTAGCCACCAAAAGCTCTTGATGGCATCACACCACATGAAGCTTAGATAGGGAACAAACCAAAGATCACTCATATTCATGTTTTTGGATGTAAGGCATACATGAATGTTATTAGGAATAAAATAAATAAATTAGATAAGAAAAAAAATGAATGTATTTTTATGTGATACAATGCACAATCAAAAGCATACATGCTCCTTGATCCAAAAACAAAGAAGGTACTAATCAGCAAAGATGTAGTTTTTGATGAAAAGAGTGAAATCAATACACCTTTTATATAGGAAAATAATACAATAAAAATTCATATAATATTTTTATATGGGGATGGTGGAAACGAAGATAGTCAAATAGGACCTACAACACCACTACTTATAGCTTAGTTTATGCCCAAGTGGTATATAAGTAATATACAAGATGCTAACTTGAATGGACTACTAGATACATCCACTTCAATACTAAGGATTGTATAGATTAAGAAGAGGCTAATATTTCTCTTATGTGTATTTTACAATAAACTTATTATCCATTAATGGTAACATAATCCATATAGTCTAGACCTTGGAAAGATGTTATGGATGTAGAATATCAGTCATTGATAAATAATAATAATAGTTGGTAGCTTGTTGATCTTACACCAGGGAAGAAGCATATTGGGTGTAAATAGGACTTTAAGACCAAGTATAAAGTATATGGAATAAATTATAAGTACAAGGCAATGCTTTTGGTAAAAGGGTATGCTTATAAATAAGGTATTGACTATGAGAAGACTTTTTCTTCCAATACTAAGATAAAGACTATCAAAATGGTTTTTTCTATGTTTGCACAGTTTGGATGGAAATTCCATAAAATAGAAGTAAAAATTGCCTTTATCAATCGGTATTTTATAGAGGAAGTCTACATGACTCAACCTAAAGGATTAATGGTACCTAATTAGGAACAAAATGTGTGTAGGCTTATCAAGTCTTTCTATGGGATAAATAGGCTCCCTAAGACTGGTAAATCAAGATTGATGAACATATCATATAATACAGATTCAATAGGAGTCCATATGATCCTAACCTTTAACTCTAAAAACATGGGGGGGGGGGGAGGTTTTTATATTGATTTTTTGTGTCTATTTTCTAGTAATCACTAGCAACATAGTGAATATGATTGATGCAACTAGGAAGATCTCAAGTGATCATTCGACATGATAGATCTTGGGTTGTTACAATATTGTATTTATTTAGAAGTATTGTAAAAAGAACATCAATTTTTTGTTTCATAGATAAATTATACCAAGACATTACTTGAGAAATTTAGGATGATAAACTATAAGCCTATTACAACACCTATGAAGACAAGAGTTTAGTTTTGTCATATAGATCCACCACTAGAGTAAATACAACTCTCTATTGGTGGTTGATTTGGAGTCTCATTTAATTGAATATACTAAGTTATTTATTATCTATTATATAATATATCTTTGTTGTTTCATGTAAGAACCAAAGTTGACACATTTGAAAGTAGCAAAGTGGGTATTGAGATACATCTGAGGTATTGTTGAGTATGGCTTAGAGTAAAAGAAGAATGATAAGTTCTTGACATGATACATGGATGTAGATTATATGGATGAAAACAAACCCACTTATAAATTTGGGTTCTTTCTAGGATCTAGATACCACATGTTGAGTTACATCTCATATAGACTAGGCTAGGATCACCAAGCACCTATACTGTGGTCTAAGGGGGGGGGAGGTGTTGAAAATAATCCACACCTAGACTAATGATGGATTAGCCATAGAGTGGCAATTAGTTTATTTGGTAGATCAATCCAATAACAAATGAAAGGTCCTAGGTTTAATTCTTAGCTGATCCATATGAGTTGTATCTCAACATGTGTCCTTTCAAAGGCAATTCAGTGCTAAGTATAATGTATAGGTGACTTCATAGAGAAATGGATAGGAGAAGGATATTGTTATTTGGCATAGATGGCTTACCATCCCTATGAAATTACTAAAATACTGACTAATTTGAATACAAGTCAAATTAATTCAACCTACTATATATTTCAAACTTGTTATATGGCTTTTTTAGGTTGAAAGGTGTACCATGGTCTTAATGAGGTCATTTATTATGTTCTCACCCTTGTCACTTTTGTATGGTTAGCCTTATGTCATCTAGGGGTCACTTTGTGGGCCATTTAATGAACTTGTATAGTTTATATTAAAGGATAATTGTTTCAAATCATATATAATGTCCAACACATTAGGTACATATTAGAGATGGAATTTTTAAGTTGACAATTCTAGGTTCAACATTGAAAAGAAGAATATTAGGAAGTTTTAGGTAGTTTTAAGTAGCTTTACATCCTATAAAACACATTTGGAACATAGAATAACTTTAGGAGTATCTATTTTAATTATCATATTCCAATCTCATGCTTGGTTAGATTTGATATACCTAAAAATGAGCAAAATCAGCCTTTCTTTCTTACCGCTCTCATATTCCAGTAATTCTCATATTGTGAGGTATTGTTGAGTATGGCTTAGAGTACAAGAAGAATGATAAGTTATTGACATGATACATGGATGTATATTCTATTGATGAAAACAAACCCACTTATAAATTTGGGTTCTTTCTAGGATTTATATACCACATGTTGAGCTACATCTCATATAGACTAGGCTAGGATCCCCAAGCACCTATAGTGTGGTCTAAGGGGGGGTGTTGGAAATAATACACACCTAGACTAATGATGGACTAGTCATAGAGTGGCTATTAATTTAGTTGGTAAATAACTCTAATAGCAAATGAAAGGTCCTATGTTCAATTCCTAGCTGATCCATATGAGTTGTATCTCAACATGTGTCCTTTCAAAGGCAATTCAGTGATAAGTACAATGTATAGGTGACTTCATAGAGAAATGGATAGGAGAAGGATATTGGTATTTTAAATAGATGGCTTACCATCCCTACGAAATTACTAAAATGTTGACTAATTTGAATACAAGTCAAATTAAGTCAACCTACTATATATTTCAAACTTGTTATATGGCTTTTCTAGATTGAAAGGTGTACCATGGTCTTAATGAGGTCATTTATTATGTTCTCACCCTTGTCACTTTTGTATAGTTGGCCTTATGTCATCTAGGGGTTAATTTGTAAGACATTTAATGAACTTGTATAGTTTACATGGAAGGATAAATGTTTCAAATCATATATAATTTCCAACACATTAGGTACATATTAGAGATGGAATTTTTAAGCTGACAATTCTAGGTTCAACATTGAAAAGAAGAATATTAGGAAGTTTTAGGTAGTTTTAAGTAGTCTTACATCCTATACAACACATTTGGAACATATAATAACTTTGGGAGTGACTATTTTAATACTCATATTCCAATTTCATGCTTGGTTAGATTTGATATACCTAAAAATGAGCAAAATCAGCCTTTCTTTCTTACCGCTCTCTCAAATATGTCAAAAAGATCAATCAGTCTCTAATTGATATAGATATGAGGAGGTGAATCAAATAAAATTATTTTTTTCTATGATATTAATCTATATGCACTAAAAATTTATGGTCATAGTTCTAAGTTTTGTGGCTTATGCCTCATGAACCAATTTTAAGATTGATAATGACTCTTGTCTACTTGCAAATCCCCCATAGCCTTCAATTTTATTTTTTATTTGGATTATTCTATTCAAATAAAGTGGTGTATATGTTATTATACATTTTTACCATATTTATCATGTTAATATTAATTAGGTTTCATGTGTCTTGATCAATTAATGAGCAAGACCATCTCTTTTGCTAGCAAGGGACTCCATTGCTAGTATGTAGACATGTTTTCATAGTAGTAGAGTTTATTCCTCTTGAATTGGTCCTTAGGACAGAATTAATATGTTGTTTTCAACCTATATAAGCATGATGATCATTATTAATTTTAAATTTTTGGTCTCAATATTGTTCTATATGGAGTGAAAGGACCAATATATATTCATAGTCAAAAATCCTTGTGACTGTCACCTATAGTCAAATGGCAATAATCCTTTATCACTCATGTTGATGAAGCAAGAAGGTCTGAATATTTTGGAGAGGATTATAAATTGAAAACAATAGAATTGAGTTATTCCAAAGGTCAAATATTGGTTATGACAACTAATTCAACATATATAATTTAGAGAATATATCCACCTACAACTAGCTCCAATAGGGATCTAAAGACAACACCACAAAGGATTGAGTAGTGTGATATGAAGGTGTTTGAGCTCAATGGAGACCTTAAATCAGGTATAAAAATATTGAAAATACTATTTGTGACAATACTAAAGTCATAAGATGTTAGACATACTTGAATCCATGATCACAAGTTGAGAATGTTATAATTGAGACAACATACCTTAACTTATTTGTATCACATTTTGATCATACGCTTGATATTTCCATGGTGAAATGTCTTGATAAATAGACTATCCTAGTAGTTTCCATATTAAATCCAAAACCTAAAGATAATGTATTAACACATTAAGGGGTTACTAAGTCAAAAGAGACTGATTGTTTGATGGCTTCTATTTCAAATAAGTCTCCACTAAGGATATTCAGTAACTACAGTGTCAAAAAGGCCAAAAGTGAGCCTTGAAGTGAAACATTGACATATGATGCATTAATGAGATGGAATGGAACTTGGTATCAAAGTACAATATGAACTCACATAAGTGTGAAATGGATTAGTCAAACACAATAATCTTATATAGATGAGCACCTATAGGGTTTTTTCAACCTAATGAACATCTACAGGTATCTATAGTCTTCTACAATAGATAGACTAACTCATTCTAGTGTTAATAGAAAGGTAGTTTGAATGTTTAGCATAACCTTAAATTAATATTGATTTCAAATAAATATGATCTGATCTTGATGAACTTAAGAGGATCTTAGGTCAAGAACACAATTTTTAAAGACACCTACAGAGGTCTCATTTGCCTAAGATGAGACACAATCTGACTACTATCAATAGACTAGCTTAGTTAAATGGAGGGAATATTTATAAATGGTTGGTATTGTAGCATATAATTTCAACCTTTTGGGATATTATTTTTGGCTCTCTCATTCCTAGCTATAATATTAGAGCAACCTCAGGCTGTGGGTATCCTGGAGTGAGGTTGAACCTCTAGAGAAGGCCGACTTTCTCTTAGTAGATCACCTAAACTAATTATTATGATTAGAAAAGGGATATAAAATGGGTATAATATTAATAATAACAATAAAATGGTGATAAAATAAATTAGTTAACACTCACATAAGCTTGAAACAAACACTAGTTTAACATAAGATAATCCTTGCTCACATAATCTCTCAAACTAGCTAATTTACATCAGTATTTATTAAACTAGGCTCACTAAGAAATAGATGAATCAAAGAGGAATTACAAAAATCACACCAATATTACATTAATGGTGGAAATATCTCAAGTTTAGAACTGTAACTAGCTTGAAAACACCTAAAATTAGGTAAGAAAAAAAGATAATGGACATGGAAGAACAATTCTTCATAAAACCATCATACATAAGCTTGATAAACATAAGTTAAAGGTAAGGGATAAGTGAAAAATGATTTTTATTTCTTAAAAAGGTATTTATTACAAATTTGGATAGGGTTTTACCTTGTCAAATGAAAATATATTTTATAAATGGGGGAGAAATGGAAGATATAGGAGAAAAGGGGAAGAGAGAGAGAAGAAATAAGAAAACATAATTCAATAACTGAGACATAAGGACCTTTTATGGAGTCTTAAACACATTTATATCAGTTATAAATAATCATTCCTCAAAAAAATAATGCTCATTAGTCCAAATAACCTTAAATCCCTCTTATTAATGTAGAAACACACTAGAAGACAACTTTTTGAGGATGATGATGTCATGATCCACTCAAAAGGGAGAAGTTTAAAATGACTTTGAAAACTCATTTAATGTTCCAATTGTCTTCCCAACCTTCAAACTTCTCATCTTTGACTTCTACGCCCCCCTCCACTTTCTCTTATAGAAGATGTTAGGCAAAAGTTAGTTGACTTAGCATTTGGTGCTTAACAACCCATGTAGGTTATTTTTTAGAGTTTGATTTTTTATGTTTTCTTCTATTTTTAATTTGACTTTTCTCTTATAACCTTTAATAAAATTCATGAAATCTACAACTCTTATAGATCCCATTGATGGATATCATAAGCTTAAGCCAACTTTAACTAACTACCTTAAAACATGCTCCCAAGACCATTTGGTACCATAAGAACTAGTTCTAGACCTATATAATAGTTCATGACATCCATGGCATGCATATTATGAATAATATGAAGATTTTGACAACCTTAAATACCTTCAATAATGGTGGAAATCACCATTAAACCTACAATAATGCATAAAATGTCAAAAATGTGGGTTTTTGACCCTTTAGCTTAGTAACACATTTTATAAACCCTTTTTAATGGATCTAAGTTCCATATAATGATTTTTCATTTCCCATTAGTCCTCTTACATGGTTTTAGACCATTTATCTCTTTGAAGACCTAAAAAAGTAAGCATTTTAAAGCCATTTTGGGCCTCCTAAGCACCTAAACATGGAATATTTTTAAAAAAATAGGTTTATAATGATATGGAGGTAGTACCATACACATTATATGTGGTTTATAAGTGATTATACTACATTTTATGGACCTATGATCTAAAAATCCAAAACTAGTAAAAAATCTATTTTGATAGCTCAAACAAGATCACCTTCAAGATGATTATTAATACAATGTGAAAAAAAATTACACAACTTATTTAAATTAATATATAGTTAATATACCCTTTCAACACCCCTAAAATTATTGGGCTTCCATGCAGAAGGTATGAAAAGATACACATGTAAAGATGATTACTTGTAGGGTTTGAAAGCATTCTGGACATGCTTACACTCTTAGAAATTATTCATAAAAAATAAAGACCTTAACCAATATAAATAAATAATTAATTTCAATTAAATATGGGTAATAAAAAAATACTAGAATAACAAGGCCCAACTCCTCATGATATGAAATATACGAGCATCTAAAAAAGGGCTAAAACTAGGTGGCTTAGGCCTAAAAACTCAAATTCCTCCAAAACCAATTTAACCTTCCCAATGATATTATTTTATTGAAAATATAATAATTTCACCTGAAAAATCTTATAACACCTCTTTAAATGATCAAAAACCAACTTTGCTCTTTGTGCCATTGAGACTACTTGTGGGATTTTAACCTTAACTGTGGGGTTTGCATAAAGGTTTTGAGTTAAAACACTATTTAAAGGTGATTAATGGGATTAAAAACATATTAAAATTATTTAAAAATACTTACCTAATCTTGGAACCCTCAAACATACCTTAAAATTCCAAAAAGTATGATTGCACCAATGGTGATCATTATGAGACATATAGGGGATTGTGTATTAACAACAAGAACTTTCACTTGTCACATTACCTTATAAATATTATGTATAGGTATATTAGGTAATTATTACCAATAATAACATGTTTTAAGTCTTTTTTATATTTAATTTGTCTTGTATACCCTTTGTACCAAAATTTACCTTGAGTTGCCTTCATGCTTCCTCCATGCCTAAACTTGTCTTTTTTCAAAATTTTGCTTGAAAAACCTGAATGTGATAAATTATATAAGATAATATAGATTTAAGACATAATATTATACCATTTTATTATATATCTAAGCCATAAACTCCTTCTTAGCACCCAAAATTGATAAAACTTCAACTAGCCTCTAATGGCTACCTTTTTGACTACAAGAGGTCTATGTAAGAATAATGGGTATTTTAAATATTTATATGACCTTTATAACTGAATTATAATATTTTTTTTGTAAATTATACCATTATTACCTAATTTATTTATTTTAATCAATTTTTAGATTCCCCAATATGGCTAATTCCTCTAAAGTAAGCTCCAATGCTAACCGTGATTAGACATAGGGTTGACTATAAAAAAATATTTAATAGTTACCATTGTAAAAAACCTCAAAAAAATTATTCATAGGTATATTGGTAATAATTATCCTCTCCACAAAATTTCATGATTATCATGCATATTTTGGCCTATAGGCTCATTTTGCCAAAAGCTAGTGACATGTGCCTAGTTGGTCAAAATTCAAAATTCAGTTTTCTTCATTCTTTACTTAGTTTTTTATCATTATAATTATTTATTTTATTTTAAAATATAATTTAAAATAACCTTAATTATTTCACCCTTCATTTTATATCTCACAATCTTCCATGTTACTTTGTGTCACTTTGTACCTCGTCACATGACCTCATATGATTATGTATACACTACTATAGGTGGAAATTATATTAAAAAGAGGAATTTTATGGGTATATGATCCATATTTGTACCAAATATACCTTAATTTATAATATTATTTAATATTTCCTTGAAACCTAAACTTTTTTAAGTCATGCACATATCTCACTTGATTTGGATAAGGTCATTGAGTGAATCTTATTTGTCAATAACTATGAGAGAGAAACCAGACCTTGTATGGCTATAGGTTGAAGCCTTTTGAGGTTTATTAATATGTATTATTTGGTCTATAACCCTTATCAAATGATACTTTATCCCATAAAACTTGAATTCTCATGTGACCTCCAAAATCATTATCATTTGGTAAGAAGACCTTAATAGACCAATGTGTTAAGGAAACTCTTGAATTGGATGGCTACATGACTATAGACACTTAGTGACCTTGAATAAGCCTATTTGAAATTATTATTAATTCCCCTTGACCTCAAATTATTTAAGTTTTCATAAAACATTTATCTCATCCTATAATTCTTTTAAGAACCACTGTTTACTCTTGTATGTTAGCTTGAAGGACCTTTAGCCTTAAAATGCTTGTAGGTTTATTAATAGGGTTGAAACATGTATATATATTAATATTTAGGTTCTATTTGAAACATTAAAACACTTTTTATCACTATGTTCACAACCTACTTATCAACTTGGAGGTATGACTATGGTTTTGCTTAGCTGTGTCTTTTGTGGGCTATAGCTGTCTTTTTCCTCATACTAAGTTATTCATCATACTTTAATGTATCTTTTTATATTTATATATTCATGAAATTTATAATCTCAATGATATTTAATTTGTCTTGATGATCAAAATATGCTTATTGATCCTTGAAAGTCTTACAACTACCAAGTAGGCCTTCTTAGGAATGACATAGGCTTGTATGTGTCTTTTGCAGAGATTTACGGCCAAATTGATTTTGGTAACTATTAAAGTCTCTTTTTGAAAATATTATAAATGAAATATTTTCCATATTGTGTTCTATTACTCTATACCTCTTCTTTAAGGCAAAAAACTTCTTGGAATGCACTTCACTACTCTTTGGTTGCTTGAGGTGATTGGACAGATCATGGCCATGACTGAGGGTGTTTGGAAAGCCTTGAAAACACACAAGGTGTATTTTATTACTTTTATATCATTATGATCCCTTAAAAAACATCATTAAACTCCTAATTTGGTCCATACCCCTTGAAAATCACCTTAAAGCCTTGTTATCCTTCTTGATTATAGGTCATTTTTGAATCTTGTAATAGATCTCCATTAGGTAGAAAACAAATTCCCTTATTGTTTTTCAATACCATAATTGAATTTCTCACCCTTGATGTATCCATCTCACTATACTTAACCTCTTAATCCTTTTTTTTAGTTTCATACACTAGCCAATAGGTTTCAATCTCCTCTAGGTCTAAACACCTTAATTATTCAATATGATCTCATATGGGCAATTTAGTCATTTTGAAAGATTTTTTAGGAATTAAACATACCTATCATCCTTTAACTCACATTTTCAAAGAATCTCAAAACCTTCATCACTCCTCAAACCCACTATTCATCATAATAGCTAGTAACCATTTTTATTGAATTTTGCCTTTTATGAAAAATGTACAATGAAATAAGAGATTTTGAAATTAGTTCCAAGTACTCTCTATTTTTTTCATCTTTGTGTCAACTTTTATGTTTATAATCCACACCTAAGGTACACTTCCTTTGTTACCCATCTCTCATTAGGCTTAATTATCCCTTAAACACACCAATAGGTCTAGAAACCATACTGTACAGCCTCCTACTAGACCAAAACCACTTGATTCACTGTCCTTACACCAAAATAGGACAAATTATTAAGTTTCACTAATTTTTAATAGTTGAATAAAAATTTATAGGGTTTTTTTCATTTTGAAACCCTATACACCATCTTGCATAGGTGGAGAGCCTTAAAAATTCATTTTATTGAGTTTTTCAAAGGTTCAAAGGACAAAATTACCTTCTACAGGTCTATTTTAATGTCATAAACCTATTACAATAGGTTATATCCTTTATTCCACTCATTTCATGCTTCAAACACCAAAAACTTAGTCAATTATGTAAGACTTTTCAATACTAATATGAATTGAGTACTAGTATTAGACCTTGATAGGGTCAAAGGTAGAGTATATGACCTTATGATGATCCCAAATGGTCTCAATAATTTTCATAACTATCTTGAAGCTTAAGATCTCTTTATAAAAGTATAAACTCTCTTATTTATTCACTCCTTGGTTCTTGACTGATTGTCCTTGATCCATGACTGTAGGTGCTGGTAATGATGAGTTAGGATGATTGTAATAGGTTATTAATATTTTAATCTATGATTAATTATAATTATCAACCCCATTCCTCTCTTAATATACTCTCTTAAACATGAAATCCTTGTAGACCACCCTCACACTATCAATGCCAACTTGAAAAGGAGCTTGTGTATGACAAGGCTGCAGATAGAGATTATGAGGTGAATTTAACTTGAAAACATGATTTAGTGACCCTATCCATATTTATAATTATCCTATTCTATCATTTTATATTCATAAATTCTCTTATATTAGATGTGAAAGCTTCTTTATATACCATTAGTCCTTTAACTAACATACTAGTTTATAGATAAGCCTTTAGCCTCATGTGGCTCTAGGTAACTTCATTTTAGGTTGAGATTGATTGAGGTTTTTATTTGATAGTTATTTTAGCATTATTTTACCTTATTAAGACCATCTCTCACCTTATATAATATAAACCATCATGAAGTTCTTCAAGAGGAATCACTGTCTCTTCTTAGGATCATAGACCTTACTTAAGGTGCATGATAGTAGTCTTTATGCTTGTATGTATTAGGGCTATGGAAAAATGCTTCCATAAAAACATGAGGTTATTATGAGTCATGACCATGTAAATTTTACTTATTATGACTCACATACTTCTTTAAATGTTTTATACTGTCTTAAATTGTTGTCAAATCCACTACTTCGATGTAGATACTTGTCTTTGCTAGTTGTAGTCCATATACAAGATGACTCAAGAGTCACAAACATATCTACACATATTTATATTTTATTTAAATTATAAACCATATAATTCATACTCTATCATGCTTTACTCTCTTATTTGAAATAAACTTTCCTTCTTGGGGTAGACTTGATTGTCCTATGTGGCCTATAGGTGGTCAAAATTGGTTGACAATAGGTCATCATTTGTATCTCTTAAGCCCTATTCAAAACTTTAACTATTTGTTTTACCTCTCCTTTTGATTAATTATTAATCTCTAAAACCATAATCTTATTTAAATGAGTTAACTTATGTATTCTATGGGTATGGCTTGTCATCCTAATTGTAATAATGTTCCTAGGCTTGTAGGTCATATACAAGATACATGACTATCACTCACACCAAGATAAAATCATCAATCTCTTTGATGATTCATGATTATGATAAAAATAATTTATTCCTTGAAACAATTATTCCAATGTATCATATCACTTATGAACAAGCACTCCAACTAACCCTTTCTTGATTGTTTTTCTGGGTATATAGGTTTTGTATAGATCAAGGTTTAAAGCTTGAGATGCTTGGAGAGATTTTATAGTAAAAAAAAGTGTGAATAACGAGAAAAAGTTCTTCATCTAATTTTCATGATCTCAAAAATCAGTCACCTCTCCTTTGAAAATTTCAAACCTTGGAACCCTCTATTTGGCATTGTGACCTCGTTTTTGGTTATAGCATGCCTATTATATAAACCATAGCCTTGATTTAGGCCTTGATTGAGTTTAAAATATAGAGATAATAAGTGTTAATATCCTTTAATTAATTATACATGATACCTATAAATACTAAATACCAGACTCTTAAGGTTTAAACCATGAAAACCTTTCTAACTTTGTGTAACCTTAGTTAGTTGTAGGTGCATCCTTTTTAGGCACTATAGGTGACTTTTTGATGGAAAACCAATTCCTTCCTTCTAGTTTTTTTTGTGGTAGGATTATCTTAAGGATATTACAACCATGATGAATGTGATTCAAAATTAATTACCACTAAAAATTTTCAAAACACTTTCAAACACACCTTGCTCTTGATTGAATATGAGCATTGACTATGTGTATTATGTTTTTGCTTATGAAACAGGTATATCTTGGTGTACATGGGGTCAAAACCCTACATTTAAACCTTTGTTAATGATTTTTGGAACACTAATGTCATCTATACCTATATATGACCACTTAAACATGAATATATACATCTACTAATTTTAGACCTTCTCAAGGTCTCCTAATGCATCCTTATAAACTTGAAGGATTTGAATCAAATTCTAATACTCCCAAATTAATTCTCTCAGCCTCCTGTAGGTATGTGTTGATGTTGTAGATAAGGTATAAAATTCAAGACATGATCAACATGCATGAAATGTGAAATTATAATTCATATTGAACCTCCTTATATTCTTCAAACAAGACCCCTCAACCATGAAGTGTCTTAGATCAAATAATTATTCCTTTTTAATGTGATTGATCTTCTTCAATAACATCTGTAGATGCTCATTTAATGGTGAAAGACCATGTATACATGAGGGTTGACTATCACATAATAATTTTCATGTAATTAGAGAGTTTATACTTGATTTATCATGCAAAAATAATGTGTCTCATGCTTTTAAAATATTAAACGCATCTTCATAGCCATGCTCAGAGCTCAAAACACCATGATTGTAGATTGGAACTTGTAGGAAGTGACTGTGTGTAACATTCCTAATTGAACATCATGAATGATATAGGTATGAGACTAAACCTAGAAATAATGATATTTTCAAGACATTTTACAGGTGTAAACATCATATCCACTTTCATTTTAATCTACTACAGGAAAGGAAAACCTCTATAGGTGATAAACTTTCCTACAACTCCATTGGAGCTCCAACTAGAAACTTGAATATTTGGCCTATCAAGGATTTGAATAAATATTGAGGATTTATGAGAAATATCACTTTTGTAACTTGATGAAAAATAAGGAGGTAAATTATCCCTCTAACCGATGTTCTACTCTAAAACTAATCAAATGGCCATTTCACAAGGATAATAAGGAAAATAGGTTTTATGCCATAAGTACCTTATTAGAAGGATTTATATGATGTAAAAAATTATAATAGGTAATATTTTACATTTAAAAAACACCCATAAAACCATTCTTACTTATTGAGTTATGAAGTGAAGCAACATAAGAAAACATAGACCCTGTCTAGATGAGTAGGTTAACTAGACACCCCTGAACTATTAGTGATTTTTCATAAATATGGGGAGATGAAAAAAACCACAAATGAAAAAAAATTGAAGGAAATTAAGGTACCTATAATTTAAAAAAATATTATGTCCTAACTCTCTTTCTCTTGATCATACCGAGTGAAAACCTAAGTCTCTCTTAGAGCTATCCAAAACTACCCAAAATGATTTTTCCTTAGTATGAATAACTAGAAGCCTCCCTATGAAATAAAAAACTTGGGAAATATTTTTTATTCTTTAAATTACCTTTAATTCATTATTAAAACCTTATAAATTCCTAGACTCCATTAATGGTAGAATACCTAATTCATGCCTAGTTTATAGCCAATAGGTTTTCCTTATCTCTACTAGTTCATATTATATAATATGATTTTAGATGCCTATGAGGAGATATTATGGACACAATTAATTAATTAATATGATATTTTATCCCTTTAATCAATAAAAATATCCAAAACACTATTTTTTCAAAGCTTTAAAAGGCTCCAAAATGCACCCTTTTGCTCCCAAACTCCTCTCCTCCACTCCAAATGACTTCAAATGGCCTTGAACATGTATAAAAGGTTAAAAAGCACATAATTATGTTGTATTAATTCAAAAAAAAATTTAATTCCTCAAAACATTACTTCTTCACTTGAAATTTATATTTTGAGCACCCTTAAGTCATTTAGTGCATTTTTGGGGTCTTTTGGGCATAATAGCTTCTTTAGGCCTCATTTTTTACTCATTAGAATATATAATAATTTTTTAAAACCTAATTTATGCCCCTAAATGTTTTAACACCATGGAAAATTTTTGGATCCTTCACTTGTAGTTTTAGACTTATTTATAGGCCTTTTCCTCAAAATTACCAAATTCACCTTAAAACTTGCTTAAAGTGTTTCATAATCTTGCAAGTGACATGTGGTAGGGTCATGAGGTTTGTCCTATATTTCCACCATTGTATCACCCAATTAAAAACAAATCTCCTTAAATTCTCACACCACACAAAGACTTCCCAGGATACTATAGTGCATCATCAAGTCAAGAACAGAAAGGGACTAGTCATCTGGGTAGAAGGTTATTGAATGGTCCAAGAGAATGGAATGATCCATCTAGGAAAAATTTTCATATGGAGAACAATTTTTTATAATATTTGGAAAAGGTTTTCAATAATTAAAATATAATTATAAAAATATTCACACATCTCCATATGATTCTCAAACCAAAATAGTAGAGAAAGACAAGTTTCAAACCTCATCTATAGTCGGTTCAATTTCTGTGCATCGTCCTCAGAGCCCCATAAGTCTATCTTAAAGTTTGTGATGTTGAGGATTCTAGGGGAGTGGTATAACCATGAAAATTGGTACATAGGGTCATAAAAAAATATTATATCCATCCATAATATCAGTCAATCCAAATAAATAGGAGAGATGCCTTTTATTTTATCTTAGATAGAGGGCACTCCCAGTCATGATGAAAACTGTAGGTTTGGTGTATGGACATTGGAAAGATGACATGAGTAGTATTGTGACAATTTGATATGATATGGAAAGGTTTTTTGGAGGTAAAAAACTATGGATAGTCACCTAGAGTCTTAGGAAATAAATTAGAGGTGGTCTTAACTGATCAAACACAGTCAAGCTTATTAGGCCTAAAACTAGGCCTAAATCCTCAAGGTCCCTAGTTACATTGATATGACCACATGATCATACTAATATATTCAATTAAATTAAATTTAAAGTTTAGGATGAGTTAGAAACATTGGTTTGTATGGGATTACACAAAGTGTTCAATTTTGGCCTAAACCTTTCTTAGGGGTTTCCAGAATCCATTCTAAAGCTTGATAAGCTAATTTATTTTGCTCACACCTATATAAAGGGATTAAATGGTGAAATAAGGAGTTAAGGGTAGTTTATGAGGTTCATTAATCCTAAATTTGTGGAACTAGTTTAGGGTTTGGATGTTGGGTTTTTATGAATCATCGTTAACAAGTAAAACCTTCCTAAAACCCTAGTCTTGACCTAATGGAGAAGATATGCAAGGAGATGAAATAAGAGGGGGTAATTTGGGTTAGAAATTTCTTAGAAATTTTATAATACTCTCTCAATATCTTGTACATACATTTGGTCCATGCCATCATTTATATAGACAAGGTAAAACTTGGGACTTTTGTAAGCTTTTGAGTGTTCTATAGGTGTAGAAAGTAAATAAGGAATGAAAACCATTTGGGGAGGTTTGAAAAGAGTTGTTGTCGCTTAATATGCTCATTTATAACCTCAATTATGCATTAAAGGTCATTTTTACACCATTAATCACATGTAATCTTAGATAGATAGTGAAAATTATAAGTGACTACCTAAGGAGAAGACAAAAGGTTTATTTTTTTATTTTGTTAAGGTCTAACTCATGGATTGGAAGTAAAATATTTCTTAAACAAGTTTCCTAAAACCTATTACATGTATTTCATTAAGAAAATAAAATCCACTTGGATGACAAGTGTGAGGATATACCTAGAGGACTAGTGATGAATGAATGTAGGAAATGACTACAAGTGTCATGAAAAAGTATATTAGCTAGGTGAGTATTTGTTGACTTTCATATCTTGTTTCCAAGATACCTAAGATAGTGCATATGTGTCAAGTATTACTATTTAAATTTCAAGTGGTCAAGAGATGATTCATCATAAAGGTAGTTTTAAGAGGGATATTTGAGGTCTCTATATTATTTTGAAGAGTTGGTCATGCTCTTGATGGATACTTATGCATGGAAACTTCCTAACCTATATTCTACACTTCATTCTCCTATAATGTAATTGGTTTCAATCTTGACATTTGTTATTGTGATGTTTTATCTTCACTTATCTTTCTTATCACATGTAATATAAATGCAATCCATTTTGGATTTTGTAATGTAATCCATGTCTAGTATGGTAAATCCCTACTCATTTGAATACTAATGTTTTCCTTTGAATAAAGATTTGAAGTTCCTTTTGTTTCTTAAATTCCCTATGTAAATGTGTGGAGCAGTGTAAAATTTTAATGATAAGTCATAATGACCTATCCTTTCATTCACTCTCTCATATTGGGTACAATTAATTCATTCTCTAACATGTCACACGGAGTGTAGTTAGTGTCCTTATCTATCTCTAAGTGTGGGAAGTTTCATTACTATCTAGGATTAGGATTTTTATTCTTTCACTTTGATAAGAATAATATATATCACCTTCATGTTTAAAATAATTTTGTTGGAGTACCCTAGAAGTTTGAAGCCAATCGTGTGAATAATCTTTCATAGTATAGGTCATGGTAGTCTAGTGGATAACAATTTTGTGTATCAGCTTGTTAGAATGGGTTATTTTCATATTACTCTCTATCTCTTTTAATCCACCCAAACTAGTAGTTTAGGTGATAATATATCAAATTCTAATTTTTGGAGCTATCCCTTAAACCTAGAGGTTTACCTATGATATAGGTAACCCATAGGCCTAGAGGTATTCCAATGTTTCACTCAATATAGAGTAAACCTGAACAACCATCTCTAGGTTGCAAGATTTAGTGAAAATATTTTCATTACCTTAAATTTATTATTCAAAAGGAATTCCATATTAGGAGATATAAACACTCAAAAGTGCTTGACTATGGGTTTGAGTGATCTAAGATTCAAAAATAGTGACTACCTTCAGTGCTTTATGATAACATTAGTTCTAGATATAACAAACATAGTTTATGGCCTTGACCCAATTCTAAGGTGCAAGAGACTTGGAGTGTAGCATAAAATTGGCCCTTTCCTTTAAGGACACATTCTTTCACTCTACATCACCATTATACTGAGGACTATATGGAACTATATGTCATAGTTCAATCCCCTCTGATTTACATAATTGCTCAAGTTGGTTATTGACATACTCACCACCATTATCAATACATAAAATCTTGATTGATTTACCTGACTATTTTTTTACAAGTGCCTTAAAATCCTAAAAATGACCAGACACCTATAATTTCAGCTGAATAAAATACACCTAAGTCTACCTTAAAATTTTATTAATTAAATTAAACATGTATTTAGTCTTATTGAATGAAGATTTTTGAAATGGACCAATAATGTCATTGTGCAAAATCTGTAATATATGTTTATATCTCCTTGATTTTACCTTGTTATATTTTTCCTTAGGATGCTTACTAAATATTAAACCCTATCAATTTTTTTTAGAAAAATGACTCGTGACAACCCTAAAAATCTGTCTTGACAACTGAGTTACTCTAGGTAGTGATAGTTAGGATGGCCAAATTGATCATGGCATAATTTACTCACCCCATCTGAATGAGTGAGCAATGTAGTAGAGGGTTGATCATGAGAAAAATGTGATTAATTATACAAATATGATTGGTGGTATGTTTTCCCAAATATAATAATGGAGTCACTATCTAATTACCTACTGAGCACTAAATTAGGTGTGAACTCCACTTTCCTTCTAGAACATATGTGATTGATATGATAAATAGATAGGAGATTGGTGGATAAATAAGGAACACATATAACATCATGAAATATCATGTCATTTACTTCAATAGATATAGTTCATCACCAAAGAAGATGGAAGGAATAGAAAAAGGTTCCAAGGATGAGAATTGTCATGTGATGAATCTATGTGGTGTGATGCACCAAAATCAATTACCCATGTGGAAAGTTAGAACACAACTTCAAAATTTACTTTGACCTTATCTTTACCCTTATTACTATATTTAGCCTTAGAATAATCCTATGCTAATGAAATATGATTACAATAATGAAGCGCATTGATGTTATGATTCTAGAGCATCTTAGTTAGATGGTCAATCTTCTTCTTCTTCATGCATTTGGATTCATCATGCCTAGATTTATTGTAGTATCCATATGTGATTCACTCTTTCTTAGGTATCTTATTTGAAGAGGAGTACTATTTTGATACTTTGGAATTAGAATCATATTTCTAACCCTTTCTTTGCTTTGGGTCCTTCTTGTTCTATTTCTTCCCCTTTCTACTAGATTCCTTCTATTTGTCATGACTCACAATTAAGGCATGTTATTTAAGTGAATTCAGTATACCCATTTGAATGAGTTTGTCTTAATATTAAGTCAATTTGGTAGCAAATATATCCATAAATGACATGGCCCATATAGCTTTAAGGGCATGCATGGTGGCATGGAAGGTAGAAACAAAGATATAATAGTCATATGCCCACTTGGAAATAATGGAAAGAATCAATTGATCAACCTTTTTTTCAATGCCATTAGTTTCAAATATAACCTAGGTGATTTGAAATCTATGAATAAATATTATATTGTATCAAAATCTCCTGGGTTCAAACTGATGAGCTCATTTTCCAAATCATGACCTCTCATTATGTCTTACTTACCAAAGAGTTTTTATAATATGTTCTGGAATTTATTAAGAGTAGTAGCAGATTTAATATGAAAGAGCATATTGAGAGACATATATGGGCATAAAAGACCATAGGCTTTGTGACTAATATTGTACCACTTTACCTTCTCTATCTTAAGTGTTAATTTTTTTCTATACCCATCATTATTTGGTGTAATCTTTTTCTCCTCAAGATGATTTTCACTATGATTTTTCACTAATGATAGTTGAATGGTGTAAGAATCAAAACATAACTCAAATCAATGGTGTAGAAAGTATGTGTTAAATTATGTGTATTGTAAGAATAAAAATATGTAACTCCCTAAATCTACAAATGTTTAAATTAAAAATCCATGAGAATATTACCAATGTGTAGAGTATGAAAAAATTCACACTTTTAAAAAAATGTCACCTTAAAAGGTGTAACAAGTTGAAAGTTATGTGCATTTTAAGTTCTGGATGGCAAGGGTAATCTCTACTTTATAAAATCTAAAAAATGTTGGGTGTGAAAAAGTCTAGATTGTGTGTTAAATTTAAGCCCCTAATAGTAAAAATCAAATATTAATCCTTGTTCATGTGACTATTCCATAATGCCTTAATTTTTTAAATGAATAGGGTCAATTTTCACTATCCTAAGTTTGACAATCTCTAAGAGGTCACAAACTAAAGGAAAATCAAGGTGTAAATAGAGGTTTTCTCAAGAAAGTAATTGAATATGAGGGGTGTTAAATTAGTCAACATAAATTACATGATGTTTGAGTATGTGTTAGAACCTAAATGTTTAGGCATGGGTTGGAACCTGATGTCTATTCCTATAGAAGCCAAAGTTTGAAGCATGTCTATTAGGTGGAAGAACCCAGAGGTTGTTTATGCAAGGGTTGAAACCTTAAAAATGATTCATATAGGGGTTAGAATATCAAAGGTATTTGTGTATGGGTTAGAACCTAATAGGTGCTCTTGCAAAGGTCAGTTTTTGATAGGTGTTTGTGTAATTGTTAGAACTTGATAGGTGCTTATGTATGGGTTAGAAAAATTATAGGTGCCTGTGCAATGGTAAAAAACCAACATGTTCTTGTGCATGGGTAAAAACCTAATCATTGTACACATAATCACTAAAATGTCTACGTAGACTTGTTTTTTTCCATGAAAAGTCTACCAGCTATCAAAATTAACTATGAGGGGTAGAAAGTCCACCAAAATAGGAAAATCTCCAAAGAGTGTATTCTATAAGACTTATCTAAAAAATGATAAAGACTCACTTGGTTTCCTTTTTAAATGTAAAAAATATAGAAATGGTTTGTCTTCAATGTCACCAGATACACAATTTTTTGTAGAATTCAAAAAATGACCTTGAAACATTTTACAATGGCCAAAATGGAATGTCATGAAACTTTGCCATGTTTACAATTGTTCCTAGTGGTTTTCGACCTTCCAAATCCAAAAATGCTATCTATTTTTCACTTAGAGACATAGGTATGTATATTTACATGGATTTGTGAGAAAACCCACCAAATCCTAGAAAATTGAAATCCATAAAAGTATCTAACAAGCTAAAATGAAATATCTCATAATATAATCAATGGAGATTCATCTACCAACATAGCTCTAATACCATGTCATAGTGGACAAAAATTGAGGATCATATTGGATAGGTTTGAATGCATGAGGATGAAACTATATGGATTAGTGAAATCTAAAGAACAACTGAAAAGAGGAAGAAACTTGTCTTTATAACAAAAATTTGAATTAATAATCATTCATTCATTAGCCAAAAAGTACATAGGAATGTAACTTATATAGTGAAAAAATAGGTCATCCAAAAAGGTAATTAACTCAATTCATAATTAGAAAATGATTTAAATTACATTTCCCCAAATGACCTTATATTAATCAAACTAATTAAATAGTGTAGGTAAATACACATAGTGGTAAAAAGCCTACAATAACAAATCCTTGCTCTCTTTCTTTTCAAATATTTTAATTATGTCAACTTTTAGATTATATGTATTAATTTATACTATAACATGATCTTGGTTATAGTTAATACACCAAAAAATCACTTAACGTGGGATTAAATGAAGGTAATGTGTGTTATACACACCTAGGTACACATTTCTTCTCTTTAACATAGTAATTTCAACCTTATGCATTACTAGATTAAAGGGGGAAAATGTAAATACTAAATTTTAAAATTAATAGCATATCAGTCTTGTACATTTGACAAATATAAATCAGGGCTCTAGCCTTTAGTTCTAAACCTCCCTAATAAAAAAATTCCCATATTCACCATCTCAGTATACTTAAAGGTGTATCTCTTAGTCTAATCCATATTATTCTAATGAATCGGGTATCCTATACTGAAAAAATATATTAAAAATTGATAAACATCCTTCACTATTAGTTTTAGATCCTTTTTTTTTAATCTTTTGAACACTATCAACCACATAAAGACATTACCACTAATGATAGTGTGTAGATCTTTTATCTAGTGTCCAATTTCCAAAAGTCATCCAAACTAAATATGATTTGAAACCTATGGGTTGACCTATTTATATTATTAGACCTTACCATGAGATATTTTTAAAAGGTGTGGTATAGATACAAGTCTAAGCCTTTTCATTCATAATATAATAAATACCAAGCAATATTAAAGATAAATCAATCAACTATATAGGCACTATATTCTACCCTATTCATCCCTATTTTCATATCAAGTATATGAGCATCATATTAAAAGTATGAAGCATTCAAATAAAAACCCATGAGTGATATTTATCAAATTACAAGCTAGGTCACTACATGCATCTTCATATAGTATATTTTTTCCTTATCCACTCATTTTCAAATACATAAAGAATAAATACATAAGTATGAGTCCATCCTTATATTATTGGATATGTAGGTAGTTCCCATTAATAGAGGGGTATTTAGGGCATCTCAACACCATGATCCTACTAACCCATTTTTTAGGAAACCCATTCGAAGGGTGAAGAAGGGTAAAAATATAGGATTTGATCAATTAGAAAAGAGTGAAAAATTATATCCTATATTAAAATTCACCTACATATAGGTGATATAAAACATAAAAAACTGAATTTGGTCATATAAAAATACTATCATTATTTTATAGTGGACACATGTGTCACATTTAGACACTATGATCGATAGTTGTGTCAAGATCTGATGGTAGTGTATGTGGTCATAAAAGTTAATTTATAGAATTTTATGACTAATATAGAATATCTATCCTACATATTTTACACTTGTTTCTAGTCTAGATCTACCTATGTAAAATAAACTAGCTAAATACCATTCTTTCTTATTTATTTCAACATCTTTCAATATCCTTAGTTTACTATTTTTCGTAATTTTAGGTATATAAATTTATAATATTATTTATCCAAGTTTTATATTAAATGGCCTTCTATATATTATTTTCTCACCCTTGTGTTATAACTATTTATATATTTTTAACCCAATCCACACATATTCAAATTTGGGGTTTAAAAACTTATTCAAGATAAGGTCCTAGACCTAACTAATCCAAATATGACTTAGAGTAGAAGTTCAAGTGAAATCAAAGAAAATAAAATGTATTAAATATGATTGGAATGAAATATGACCCATATATATTAATATAGTATCCAAAACTAATCCTAAACACTATGTTAATGGTATAAACTTTATCAGTATAATTAAGAGAAGTTGGCTGAGATAGAATGGTATCAACTAGGTTGATATTTTAGAAATGTCAAAAAAATAGGATTAGAATTACATAAAGTTGGTTGATACAATACAAGAAGTGAAAATGTGTTAAATAGATGGTATTGACCTAGCCAATGTTTTATTATATAGGGAAAATGACATAACTGCATGAGGATAGGATGAAAGGAGGTAAGTAGTAGGATAATTTGAGGAAGGTAGACTAGTAGTAGGAATGAAATGATCATGATATAGATAGAAACATATCTTTCAACTCACTAAGAAACTACTCACCATTTTTCATAGTACACCCTTTAAGGCATGAAATTAGGGATATTGATGCTTGACAAGTTACTACAAGAGATTGTATCAGTAGATGATAAATTGAATATGTTATGTGTATACATATGACCCACCCAAAGACCATCAAGTTTTACAATAATGTAACATGGGATGACACTTTGTAAAATAATATTAAAATAGAATAAATGAGATTAAATGCATAAATAAATGTTAAAAAAAGAATAAATAAAAGTAACATATACATATCTTGACTTACCTTTATCATTTAATGGTTGCATTCAAATACCATAGTCTCAATCATGGAGAGTGTAATAACTAAATTTGAGATACCCTATGAATACAAGGCTACAAAATAGATATAACTAAAGCAAACAAATGTAGGATGGATAAATCAAATGGAAAACTTTTAAAACTATAAATAACTTGGAAAATTGGAAAGTCAAGATCATAAAGTCTAGGTTAGAACCAAAAGACAAAAAAAAAAAATGATTAAAAAGTAAGGGAAAATTGGTAAGCCAAAAATCCCAGGATACTTATGATCAAGAAACAAAAAGATATCCAAATTAAGATAAATAATAATCAAAATCAAACAAATCATAAATAATAATGTAAATGTGATTTAAAATGGAAGACTAGCATGTCAATAAAAACATAAAAGATTATAAAATTTCCTATGTAATATAAGTGAAGTCTACAAAAAAAATCAAACAAGAACCTGATGGATAAACAAAAAAATATAAGGAATGACAACTCAAAGTTAGTGTTTTCTCTAAAATGTGATTTAGGAAAGCAAAACCATGTAAAGACATGATGATGATGATGATGATGATGATGATGACAATGAGATGTTTTATAAAATCAAGGTAATCAGAGTTTATGATGAAGGTCTAGTTTGATTCCCCAAGTGTTACAATGAAACTCACAAATTTAAATCCAAGAGGTGTTATTAGGTAAATGTAATATGATGTAAATGTGATCAAGGATGCAATTAGCTAAAATTGATATTCATCAAGAGGATATTAGAAAAAATATGTGTTATAAATAAGGAATGAAATATTCCATATATATGTTGTATAAATCATTATCACGATTGAGACACACTAAATAATTTGAAAAGGTTAAGAAATATCAACATTAAGGACCTATGAAACTCTAGCTAGTGAACATAAATCTTAGACTAACAAGTGAAGTATATAGATTTTCCCATGAATGCCATATGTATGAAAATTAAAAAATTTCTAGCTTCCCAGAATATGTTCCTGGCTCCTTAGGACCCCTTATAGATTTGTTAACCTACTATGAATATTTGGTAACATGTATGTGTAAATAGCACACACTAAAGTGTGCACTCTATTCCCAAAGGTTAAGCTGAAGTAACTAACATAAATGATGGGATATGGATAGGAATATGGAATTATCTAGTTGTTGGGTGGAATTATATTTTGAAGGTAGGGTGGAATAGATTTTTTATGATGTAACCAAAATAATTACATAGCATCATGGTGATCATTTATAGCATCTAGTTATGTAGAAATAGAACTCCAAGTTCCTTTAGTCTATGATATTATAAGGAGGTGAAACTCCTAATCAATATTAATATTGGGAAAATGAGGGAGATTAAGTTGAATGACTCTACGAGATGAGATCAACTCTATAAATTTGGCTATGCCCATTCAATTATATCGACAAATTTGAATGATATATTATGAGGCTAGATCCAAGGAAAAGAAGAAAGGGGTGGAGATGAGGATCTAGGATTAAATCATGTTATATTATTGACTTTTGTTATGCGTAAAGGCAATGATTGGTGGATCAATAAATTTGTATTATTCCTATAAGGTGTTGATAGAGTCAAAAATAAAGTGGGGGACTAGTTTGGAATATAAAACCTATATCCTAAGCTTAGTTTTGATATATAACTATATATTCATTATGGGAGTAGGTCCCTAACCTTAGGGAAAATACCTTCTCTAATAAGACAAAGTGTTTCAAAAAATGTTATCCAAAAAGGACTACATAAGGTGTATGTGTATGAACATGTATTGGCATTTGAGTTTTTGAATGTAATTTTTATGTTATTATAATAAAGGTTTTAATTAAGAGGCTTGCATAGTTGGGCAAGGCTTTGGTAAGGCTTTTGGCTTATTTTTATTTTAATGAATGTTTTTGACTTGAAAATGAAAAGTAACTATTTTCTAAATTTAAATGAATTTAAAATAGAGCAGGATAAGTTAAATAAAACTAAACAAAGAAATTATGCTTATTTTTTTTTGTACTTTCCATTTTATTTTAAATACATGCAAGGTGTGAGAGAGATATAATGTAACTAAGCAAATGATATTTTTTCTAACTTTTCTAGTACAACCTAGCTAAACATATGTGTTTTATTATTATTTTTTTCATGTTTTTTTGAGTAAGTATAAATTTATATATGTGTGATGTAAAGATTATACTAACATGAAAAATATTCAATAAGAGGTTTAGGTTATAAGAAATAAAATACTATTAAGCTCCTAACACCTATTTCACTCATATGTAAGAAAACCAAAATTTTAAAATTCCCATATTGGATGCACACTAGCTATGAACAATGTTTATTTTGGATTAAAATAATTGATTAAATTGTGATTTTATATTATTTTAAGACAAAAAGTCATTATTATTTTATTCAAAATAAGATAAATCCGAACTAAAACAAGACTTTTTGTCTACCTAGGCTAACCTAGGGTTTTCTTGTTGGTGTGTGTGTGAATGAAATGAGTTCATTTTAAAACTAAAAACTAGTTTTTTGAAATGGCTAAGGGTATGTGTTTTCTATTTTAATATTAGACTATGGTTTTGTTTCAATATCTATAAATTATGAATGAATATAATGAATGAAAGCAAACAAAGACACTAACTATTTTTTTTGTTACAAATATTAGGAAAGGAAATAATTCTTTGCATATAAAAATTTAATTTTTAATAAATATAAATATAATATACCAAAATAATAATTTATATAATCTAATCTAATAAAAAATTAAACTAAAATAGAAAATCTTCCAAATTGATCAAGGCAGAGATCAGGTGAGAGTATGCAGTATGTGTTGTTATTATCCTCAGTATTCTAGCTCCTTTATCCAAGAAAATATTATTGGAAATATATAAAAAATAATATACACAAATGGATATAAAAATAAGGGGAATAATAAGGGATATAATCCTAAACAAACATCATCTGATCTATGGTTGGCTAAGTTCACTTCTTACAAAGATAAGGTTATAGAATCAATGACAATTCCTTCTAATGGTGTAGTCAATAACAAAAATAGAATAGGTAGAGATTAATAAAATGGTATAATTATATTTATATGGAAATATTTAAACAATATAGGTTCCAATACAAATTTTTAGGATCCAAAATTAAGCCAAAATTGGCTTACTTGTAGAAGAGCAGTGGAGGTTGCATGAAGCAGTTTAATTGAGTTGAACTACAATTATAACTTAGGAGGGACTCAAAATGATTAAAAATAAGAGTGATATAGGCCATATTTGAAGTGAATTTAATGTGTAAAAATCAATAAATACAAAATCAACATGAAAAAATGCATGAAATAATGAATCTTGGGATCTAAATTTAGAAGAGGGGAAAAGGTGATAGAACCACATACTTTGTAGGGGTGATAATGTAACCATAAGTTCCTATAATGATCCACTAATAAAAATTATGAAACTACCATTAAATTAAAATAAAACCAACCTAATAGGATGGAACCACTATGGGGTTTATGAAACCACCATGATATCTATGAAATACATGTGACAATTTTGTAACCTGGAGTAGCAGTCCTGTCATGTTAGGTGGTGGTTCCATCATGAAAATTAGGTTTTCAAAATTTGATTTCAAGGGATACAAATTATAATAAAAAGAGGCTAAAGGGAATCCAAGTGGAATATTAAGGAAATAGGGATAAGTGGCTAGAGATAACCTTGATTTAAGCTTTCATTAGAAAATTATTACATCGTCATCAGACATTATATTAGATATATTGTTGTTTCACTAAATTTTGAATCTATTTGATGTTTAAGGAGAAATAGAGATGAAGGGTAGGGATTAGAGATTAAATATAACCCATATTGGTTTAGTTCCATATCTAGATGATGTTGATCACTCCTCTTTGGCTAGGGAGGACTACATGTGAATAAGAAATCACTACCACCAAAAATATTTGTTAGTAGATATATGAGTGTGCTGCCAAGCTATGCGCTTGATCCTGGAAGTATCCAAATTCCTTAGGGATGATAGTTTACTTTTCAAAAAAAAAATGGTAATGAATAAAATAATTAAAGAAAGAGTAAGAGAGATACATTCATACCATTCATAAAGTCTGAGTGCAGTAGAGAGTGACATAGTGTAGGTAATATAAGCTATTTTATGTATTGGGAGGTTATTTAAGCAAGCTTAGGGAAGTTGGTGGAAATACATAGTTGATGACATCTTTTAAGGCTACCAATGTTGGTAAGGAGATATGATTAATGTCAGTAAGGGTAGTACATTCTTAAGAAGTTATAGGCAACTTTTCTGAGCTGGGAGGTAGATGTTGGTCAGGTTTGTGAGGTTGGAAAGAGTCGTAAGGGAGTGGGTAAGACTTAGGTGGGTCTAGATATAGGGTTGGTATGTTTTAAGTAGAGGGAAATAGGCAAATGAGTTTTACAAATCCTTCATAGGGAGAGTCAAGATGTTAATAAAATGATAAACAATATAACATAAAGTAATTATAAAATGACTATTTAAAGGGATTACAAAACATAGATATATACTTAGTTGGTGAAATGGATAAACCATGAGTGCTAGATATATGGTTCTAATGAGGAATTTTGAAGTAATAAATGAATATAAAAGATAATCATGTTTTATGTTTCAACAGAATCGAAGCTCTGTGAAACATGTCAATTCCTAATCTAGATGATTTGTGTAGAGTCATGATAAGCCTAGGTGTAGAAAGTTGAATGCCAAATCCTATATGTGAATGATTGATTTTTATTTTATTTTTGATGACATGAATATTAGCTTGGAATTTATCCTATGTAATTATCATCGGTGCTCCCATCGATATCAGATAAGGGTTGACCAACATTGGTAGCATTAGAATAGGTAAAAGGGATATTTTTAGACTATTTTTTGTTCCTTATCTTACCAAGTGTGGTGTCCATTATAAAATTGTAGAAATGTGAGGTTAAGAAGAATTTAGTTAGTTAATAATTTATGTTAGGGGTGAGAACAAGTCATGGATAGTTAGCATTAGGGGACTAATTCTTGAGGTGACTTAGAGGGTAAGAATCAGTCTTAAGATAAGGTGGCCAAGTAAGGTGGCATAAATAGTTTTTAATTAACTTAATTATATATTTTTAAATTAATTAAATGTGTTAGGGGTGAAAAAATGGATTAGAAAGGCTAATTATTAAAAGTGGATCAAGGGGGGTTTTGACATAGGAAGTTACACATGTGTGTGACATAATTTTGGTGTCTACATTTTCCCCTTTTTGTCTTGTAATTTGTACTAACAAGTTGTAAGACAAAAATAAGAGTTGGATGCTTTAGTTATGGGATGAGGTATCCCCCCTTCAAAATAGGAACTGACAAAGGAGAATCTAAAATTGGGTACCAGTTTGATAAGGAGTTAATTAGGTGGATAGATGTTGAGTGATAACATGGTAACATCACTATTTGTGCATATAATACTATGAATTATATTCAACACAATCAACAATACATAAATGAAAGGAGGACTTGGATAGAAATAACCAAATTAAATATTGTAAGTGATAGCTAATAAGGTTAAAATGATCAAAGTTGTATCTCCAATGGTCCATATGTTTTAGGTATCAGAGTTAGGAAGTGTTCTTGATAAACACAAAAGGTTATAGGTGATAGGACTGGCTTGGTCACAATCTAGAACACCTGATATACATGTGTGTGTACAATAGCCAACTATAACAAGGTATCATAAGCAGTCAAGACAATCAATGCAAGGTTGTTTCAAAATGGTCAATGGTTGAGGAGATATTCATGATCTCTAGTTAGAGTCATCATGGGTGGAGATTTAAGTGATCTCTAAGGTTGGTTATCATGGTTGGGAAGATATATGTGATACCCAAGGTTTTTTATCATGGGTAGGGAGATATACATGATATCCAAGTTGCCTCAGACTTAGGGTGTAGTCTAAAGGGTGATGGTTGGGGTTGAAAACTCTAATTTTAAGGTTGCTAACATTGATTATGTCATCAATGTTGGTAGTAAGTATTTCTGACATCAATGTTTTAGGTCAAGAATACTAATATTGATGGGTGATCAAATATGATAAAATGGGGTTTGGTATCCCACCAAAACTCATTTTCAATAGTTGATTAGAGAAAAAGAGTTTTGAGTGTTGTGGGCATAGGATATCCCTAGCCTATCTATTTGTGGTGAGTTGGTGAGAGATAAGTGGTTGAGAAGAGTGTGTAAAAGAGAGGGTTTGATTGAGAACTAGGAGGACCATGGTGTGATTGAGAGAGTGTTGGTGTGGTGAGAGATGGTAGAGGTAGGAGGGGACCCAACTAGAGGTGTACCACTATAAGTGCTAACCATTCCAACTTGGAGGAGATGGAGAGATGAGGTAGGATACTCTTTGAGTTAAATTTTAATTTAAGGTAGTTAATTTTTTATTTAGCATAAATTTGAATGTTTGGGGGGAGAGAGTGTAATTAGAGGGGTATGAAATGGGGTAAGGGTAGGTTTGGGTGAATTTGGGAGGGGTTAGGGGTAGTTTTTAGGAAGAAACCTAAATTTTGGAGGTAGTATATTTAACCCTAGGGCTGAACTTATCATTGATGTTAGTGGGGCTTGTCAATGTTAGTTAATAACTAACACTATTGTTGAATAACACCTATCACTGATATCAACATATAAGACTGATGTCAATCATAGGAAAACCCCTAAATAAGAAGAAAAGGCCAATTTTGGATCCCCAACTGAGTTAGGTAATGAGCTTAATGATCGAGCTAGCCTTAGAAGACCCCATCCTGACTGAGTGCTACCTACATAGCTTTAGTAAGGGCCTCAAGCCAATGTAGTTCTCCTAGTGCATATGTAAAAATGGTGAGGTATGGTTAAAAATTTATTAAGGAAGTGGTTAAGAAAAGTTAGGTTGAAATAGGTCATAGTACATAGAAATTAAAAGATAGGTCATAAGGACGAGGGTGTGTGATATAGGCCTTAGGGCCAAGAGTTTAAGATATAGGCCATGGGGCCTAGATTTGAAAGATAGGTAGTTGGGCCTAGGGTTTAGATACAAGTAGTTAGGCCTAGGTTTTAGAGATAGGCAGTTAGGCATAAGGTTTAGGTGGGTTAATAGGTTAGATGGTTAGGTGTTTATATGGTCAAGCTAACCTTAGAAGACCCCATATCAATTGAGTGATGCCTACACAGCCTTGATGAGGGCTTAAAGCCTATTCAGTTATCCCAAAGAGAAGGGAAAAAAGGTGGAGGTTTATTTTGGAAATTATGTGACTTGAAGTTTGTGTGTGTGGATGTAGGTTAGGCAAGAGTTGACATTACAAGATCAACTACCTATGTTGCTGACTAGGATAAGGATTGATGTCACCATGGAAGAGTGGAGCACATGGTAGTTTTAGGGTTAGGAGGAGTGAAATTATATTGTTGACTTTCACATGATGTGATTTTGATGATAGCTTTGATAGAGAGGTGGGATCACACAAGAAACACTTTCCGTTTACCTACTGGGGAGTTGACTATGACATTAGAGGATGTTTATAGGATTTTACAATTACCACTCTAGGGTGAGGAGCTCTTCTCATGTTTGAAAGAGGAGCATGATATTCACATTAATACATTATTTGGAGAGCATGATAGCAAGGTGACTTATCACTCAATGAGCTTTGTTTATGAGCCACTATATACTACCAATGAGGAGTAGTACCAGTTGAGTATCTTGATGATGATAGGGATTATAGTATATGCACTTTTAGATGCAGATGGGGGGATATTTCCTATTGCATTGGTAGGTGTGTTATCATAGATCATTGAGCATCAGATAGTGTATGTATGGGGTTTAGCTTTTCTCATATATTTATATAGAAAGTTGTGGGGTTTGAGGCTATGGAGATGGTATAGTTTGTGTGTCAGGCATTTAATCCATTATTGTGAATATGAGCACATCATGGTGACATAGCTATTGGGGATAACCATCATGATTATAATTAGTTTCTAGGTTAGGTTTAGATAGTGGAGAGAGGGTATGGCCCAGACATGAGTAGATTGCATAGTGTAGGACATTGATTATTATAAGTGTATGATAGATGGATTATTTCCCATAGATATTTTTTGGAGGCCCTACTTGACATACCCTACATTTAAAGGATAGGTAGAGTAGTTTGTCAGTTTACAGAGCATGTTATGGGTTAGATGGAGATAAGCTAGAGAGTTAGAGATGATACTCATGGCATGGGTCAGGAGATAGTTTGGCTTATTATAAGATGTGCCTCCTTCCTTTCCTTTATATAAGAGGGATAATATAGAGGCACCCCTACCTTTTCCCCAGGAGATAGATGGGCCATATTTTTAGGAGGTACCACTAGGCCTAGATGTGGTAGATCTTGTATGTATAGTAGCTTATCTTGCATGGTGGATAGGTCTACATCCCATGGTTCAGGTCATGAGGCCACCACTATATTTATAAGGAGTGATGAGATAGATGTAGATGTATAGGCCTGAGATGTAACTATACAAGCTCAAGATGTAGCACAAACGTAAGTTTTAGTTTTATAAGGGTAGGTTTCAACATTTTAAGGATAGGTGATTACATTGATGGGATAGGTCAAGGCATTATAAGGCCAGGCTATTGCACTAACAATAGAGACATATAGTTTGAGAGAAATAAGATAGGCTACTCCTATTCTTCCACCATAGGGACTAATATAGGGTCCTACATTAGATTTGATGGGTCCACCACATACTGTATCTCTAACAATGTATAACATGACTTTAGATGAGATTACATACTATGAGAGAGACATCAGGGAGTTCCCACATATTTAGAGGTATTTTGAGGCTAGAGAGCAAGAGAGATCAGTGACACATGCCACATATTCTAGCTCATGTAGACGTAGATAGGTAGAGGGTGGTGATGATACTACTACTTCATCAACATGAATATATCCTTGAGTATTCTAAGGGATAGATTATATTTTTATGTTTTTATATATGTTACATACACACTGACCTATGAGATAAAGATCAGAGATGTACTTTTTGAGAGAGAGATGATACTGATATGATAAATTTATGTACACTCATATTCAACACACACACACACACACACACACACACACACACACACACACACACACACACACACACACACACACACACACACACACACACATATGAGAGTTTTTTTATTTTTAGATGTGTTTATGTGATGGTGATGATGTTTAAGTTATTATAATGATGTGGATGTTTATGTTATGTTAATGTTGAGCATGTTAGTTGAGTTAGACTATCATTTCCCATATGTGTGATGGTATATGCATAGATGATTGGTTAGCTTCATCTTAGCATTTTTCCATATTTGTGATGGTGTATGCTTAAAATTAATTGTTTGGGTGTGTGTATATATATATATATATATGTATGTATATATATATATATGTATGTATGTATGTATATATGTATATATATATGTATGTATGTATATATATATATATATATATTTATATATTTGTTTTATCATTTTTCCATGTTTTTGATGGTGTATGCTGAAAATAAATGGTGTAGGCTTGATATTTTTCCTATTTATTGTTGTTTAGAGAAACTATGGTTGCATGTTTGGTGTATTTCACATGCGATTATATGAAACAGATTAATCAGCAATGGCTTGTTAGTTTTAGTATGGTTTTGGGTAGTTATTTGAGTATATTTGATTGAGATGGATATGTGAGTGATAATATTTGTTAAACACATAACTCTAAGAATCAATAAATATTGGTAGAAAGGCAAGAAGGTGATTGAATCTTGTTGTGAGATGTGATCTCAGAAGAGAAATCAACATGTGATTGGGATGGGAAAGAAAGAGGCACAATGATCATGTATTGGGAAAGACCATAATCACAACATAAATAAGCTTAAGAGTATGAGCCTCTTTCATGCTTTGCATCATTTTACCATTTGTTTGTTAGAGAAGCATCATACTCACCTTATGTCAAGTGAGTTCAAAGTCCTTTGAAAGAGTATGAGGGGAAAAAGGTAAAAGAATGAGAGTGTTTGGGTAGCGTAACCTTCTTAGTGGGGATGGTATGCCCCTTATGTGGGTGACCTAATATTTACTATGTGAAATTTCATGACTTAAAGTTTTTTTTTGTTGTGTAAGTTGATCAATGTGGGAAGCCTACAATGGGATTTTGTTTGTGTTGAGGTAATATGAAGCTGCTCAATATGAGAAGCTTCTAAGTTATTATTTGTCTTGATAAAAAATCTTGGCTTAGCCATCCTTCAATGGAATGGTCTAAGATTTTGTTTTTGATTTTTAATAGTTGTCCTTCAAGGGAGCAGTCTATTTATAGTATCAAGAAGTTACGTAGTTGTCCTTCAAGAGAGCAGTCTACATTGAGAATCATGACCTAAGATTTTATAACCTCTCTATGTATCCCATATATTATTTTAATTTTTTTTAACTTTAGTCATGGACATGACTATATTTATTATAGGTTTTCCACTTTGAGGTCAAAACCACAACACTTCATAGGTTAACTAAGTGTGTAAGAATAAGGGTTAAGAGGAATAGAGATGAATGTAATAAGGTTTATCAAGGGATGAGATCAAGCTAAACATGAGGTGAAGTGTCACTTGATTAAAAAAACAATGGTCATAGGTGAAAAACATTTAAAGGTTTGGGTTCTAGTATTCCTTAGTGAGAAGATAAGTAATAAATTATTGATCTATACTTAGGAGTTATGATGTAGGGTCTAAGCCAATTAGGAGAAAAATTACCCCATTTTCTTTTCTCCATATTTGTCACATGTTGATTTTCATTTAGGATGAGATATTTGATATAGAAATCTTTCTCCATGAGGTTTTTTTGTAAGCATGTTTGATACACTCTTGATATATTTGGATGCAGTTAAGAACTATGAGATGGCATTCATCAAGAAACTCAAGTTGACCTAAATGTTCTTGGTGAAAATCATCACTAATAAGTATGTCCTATAGAGAGATGAGAAGAGAAGGAATCTAGACCTCAAGAGGCAAAATGGCTTCCATCCCATAGACCAAGGAAAAAGGCATAGCACTTGTAAGGGCTTGAATGATAGTGTGGTAAGCCCATAAAGCAAAGTGAATGTGCATGTGACAATACTTGCTAGTATTATTGACTACCTTCATGAGGATTTTGGTTAAGGTTTTGTTATAAGATTTTGCCTATCCATTTGCTTATGGATAGTATGGCAATGAGAAGCTTAATTTGATTCCAAAAGCATCCCAAAGCTTTTGAACTATCTTATTTTTAAAATATTTATCATTGTCTATTATAATTTTATGGGGGAATCCAAAATGACAGATGATGTGATGGTTTATAAAGTCAATAATTTTATCATCCTTAGTGAAGATCAGAGGAATGGCCTCGACCCACTTGGTGAAGTATTCAGTAGTAGTAATGATGGAATAGTGATGAAGAGATGAATGAGGGTTAATATCATTGATTAGATCCAAACCCCATTGGGAAAAGGGCCAAAAGTCTTTGGTGACTTGTAAGGCATGGCTTGGAATGTTAATGAGGTTAATGTGCTTTTGACATTTGATGTAATATCGAACATAATCACTATAGTCTTAATGGATTATTAGCCAATAGTAGCCAAGTTGAAGTATACATTTGGAAACTAAGTTACCATTGAAATGTCCACCATAAATCCCATCATGGAATTCCTTAATGGTGAAGGGGATCTTAGTAATATTAAGACATCTAAGGAGGAGACCATCAAAACCTCACTTGTAGAGAAGTCCCCCTAACATAGTGTAATGAGTGACATGTTCCATGAAGGCACATCTCCCTTCATTAGAGAGGTTAGAAAGTGTAATAGAAAAGGAGAGGTAATCAATTATTTTATTGTACCATAAGTCATGTGGGTTGTGTGTTATATTTCCTTAAAAAGGATATTAGTTGATATATAGGATGGCAATGTTAAGAGATATACAGTGACATATACTTTTGAGGAAGAGGGTGAAGATAGTATGTGTGAAGAAAGAGAATCCATTGTGTCAACAAACTTGTTTGTAGATTAAGGAATAGTTTTCAAGAGGTAGGATTTGATTGATTCCAATAATGTATCTACATAATGTTTATATCACTACAAAATTTTGTTTTTGCATAGGTAGGAACCATTAACCTGATTAACCAATTGATGGGAGTCACCAAAAATGGTTATTGATTTGACACCCAATAAAATGGCCATTTGAAGCCCTAAGATCAATGCTTCATATTAAACCATATTATTAGTACATTCAAAATCTAGTTTAAATGACAAAGGCATAGGCTCACCATTAAGAGGGATGAGGATGACCCCCACACCCCTACTGTGTTGACATTTAGACCCATCAAAGAACATCATCATTTAATATGAGATGTCATTAGTGGAGAGTGCTATGATAGATTCATTGGGGAATTTAAGGTTTGAAGGTTGGTTGTTAGGTAAAGGGGTGGTACCTAACTATTCAACAATCATTTTCCCCTTGATAGACTTTTATTGAATAAATTCTAAGTCAAATTCAATAAGGAGTATGAGCCACTGAGCTACACATTGGTTGTGATATGGCTTGGAATGCATGTATTTGAGGGGATAAGTATGGGTGATGACATAGGTTTCATGATTTAAGAGGTAATGATGGAGCTTGGAAGATGCAAAGACCAATGTGAGACAAAGCTTTTTGGTATGGGTATATCGAGTTTCATTACCAATAAGTATGCACATTATATAGTAAATCACTTATTATTGATGGTGATCATCCTAATGTGAAATAATAGAACCTAGAGAATGGTTTATTGCATAGATGTAAAGGTAAAAAGTTTAGTTTTCCTTAGGTGGAATAATAACTAATGGGGAAAGGAGATACCATTTGAGTACATCAAAGGCTTCTTGGCAATATATATTGTAATGGAAGGAGACATATTTTTTGAGGAGATGGTGATAGGGTTGGCAAAAATATTATAATTAGGAGATGAAGTAGTGGATTGACTGAAGCTTGCCTTGCCAACTACAAAGTTGTTTGATATTATTAGGTGGAGGCATGTCTAGTATTGCTTAAACCTTAGTACGGTTGACTTAAATACCATGGAGAGAAATGATAAATCCTAAGAGATTACTGAAAAGGACACCAAAGATGAATTTATTTGGGTTTATTTGAATGTTATATTAGAGGAGATGAGTGAATATGATTTTGAGAATCGTCAAGTAATCTTGGAAAAGTTTAGACTTTTTGAGTAAGTCATCCATGTAGTCTTCCATATTTTTATATAGGATATCATGGAAGATATAAGTCATGGTGTATTGATAGGTGACACCAACATTCTTTAGACCAAAGGGCACGACCTGAGAATAAAAATTCCCCTATGGGGTAATGAAATTTTTCTTGCATTGATCCTCAAGAACAACTAGGATTTGATTATAACTTGAGAACCCATCTATAAGTCACAACATCTCATGGCTGATTGTTAGATCAAAAATTTGGTCTATACTTGGTAAAGGGAAGTCATCCTTTGGACAAGTGAGGTTTAGGTCATGGTAATCAGTGTAGATGTGAATTCTCCCTATCACTTTTGTGATAAGAACAATATTAGAAACCCATTATGGTTAGTTGATGGGTTGAATAAAGTTAACATAAAGGAGGCATTGGATCTCTTTTGTGACAAGGAAAGCAATATGAGGATGCATTTTGTGAAGCTTCTACTTAACAAGTTTAAAATCTTGATTGTTGACAATGTTGTGGGTGATATATAGGGGTCAATACTAGGCATGTCATTATAACACGAAGTTAAGGATTTACTATGGTCATTAAGAAATGTGTCATAATTTACTTACTTAAAGGAATCCAAATATTGGCGAATATTAAGGACATGGGGGCTATCATGAGAGGGAAAATTGATGTCAATGGTTGATTCATTTAACATAGCTTATCTTTTAGATGGGAGCGATAATTGCATATAGAAATCATCTGCATCCATGTATGTGAGAATACCATCATCATCTTGACATTAGATAATGTTGATAGTGGGAGAGTCTTCATCAATCATTTAAAGATGAATGAGAGGAAGGGGTCTTTTTTCTTTACCCAAGTGATAGGTGAGGTGGCCCAAATGGATGGAATTTATTAAAAAAAATAAAGAAGGCATAGATACCTTCGATTTGGTAGGTGATGTTGGAGGAGAGGATGGAGAAGAAGAGATTGGCTCTTTGATAATTGGTATATGAAAAGCTTTGGTGGGTTTTGTTGGTTCATCAAAACCCACTCCATGCATATTTTTGGCATTTTCCATGGTTTTATTTGTGGGATATTCAATGGGAATATGAACACCCTACTCATACTGACCCAAAACAAATCCTTTCTAGGCACAACTATAAAGATAGGTGTGAGTGAAGTTAAGCTTGCCTAAGAAAGAGAAATAATAGGTAAATGGTTGTGGTGAAGAGGATGGATTACTGATATTGGGAGTTCGATCAATTCCCCCATGTGAGATTAGTTTGAAGGTTAGGTAGACCATACAAGATGACCATCCCAATACATGGATCATAATTGTGGTGCATATGAAGCTTTCCATACTATTTTGGAGTGTGGAACATGTCAAGTGTAAACAAATGATATTCTCCAAGTGATAGACGATTGAAATTTTCCTCTATGGGGTCTTTATAAAGTATTTGTGTTGTTAGTATATGTGTAACTAGGGTAGTAGATCTTTTGGAAGCTTCAAAAGTATAATGCAGAGGAGATGATGTCTTTAATGGAATGAGAACATCATTGGGAATGTCAGTCATGTTACATGTTTTTAAAAGAGGTGGGTCAGTGGGAATAACATGGACTTTCCCATTGTTCTCAAAATTGATGCAACAGTACAAAGTCAAGGGAACACATGCTGTAGCATGTATCTAAGGTTATCCATGTAATATGTTGTATTATAACTCTCCTTATACAATGTAGAAGTGCTCAAGAATTATGCAAGGACCCACATGGATATGTAACATAATAGTTCCCATCGTAGTATTTGTGGTATTGTTAAAGGAGTGGAGCACCATATCTATTTGAGACATGTAATTATTAGGAAGGGATAGCTATTTGTAGGCATAGATGGATATAATATTAATACTAGCTCCTCCATTGATCATGAATCTTTTGACATGAGTTTGATTGATATATGAGATGATAAAAAGGGTAGAATCTTAATCTTTAGGGTGTTGAAGTGTAATTTTTGAATCACTAAAGGAAATTAGGTAGATGGTGTTAAGAGAGCTGACCAAAGTTGTAAGAGGCTAGGGATCATCCGGTTATACCTTAATCTATTGCAAGGCACTAATTAAAGCTTGATGGTGTTGGGGTGACTTTTAGATTAACTCATATAAGTACATCCTCATAAGGGTTGGTGAAGTTATTTCACCATCAAGTTTTGAATAACTTTTGAAGATGTTGGTTTTGAGATGCCCAAGATGGAAATATTGAGATTCGAAGGAGTGTCTTTAGAGAATGGATAAGCCCAAAGGGTAGTGACCTTTTCCTTTCTTTTATCCTTTTAATTTTGTGACTGCATGGCCACATTAATCATGTTGATCAGAAACATAGGTGAAGGAGGTGGCAAAGGGGGTATGACAACATCTTTGGGTTTGAATTAGGTGGAATGGTATGAGGCATTATGGATGCCATAGGTGGAATAACATGAAGGTTAATGATATTATTAACAAAAAGAGTGTCAATATCAAATTATTGCCGAATTACTATCATGAGAGATTTACAACTCTTAGTATCATGTCCAAGTGAATCATGATATAGACACTTTTGTGTGTCATCAAACCAAGATGGATTCAATATAAGAGGGTTATAAGGCTTAATGGGAGGAAGTTTTATTGTAGAGGATTACAACAACTGGCATAGGAAAATATTTGAGAGCCTATGAGTGGGCTACTGCTTGTTTTTGTAATAGGGGAGGACACCTTCTTTGGTTTAAGAGTCACAAGGGTGATTTTATGTGGCACCTTTTTAGGTGGTAGTAGAACCACATGTTTTTTTGACACTCTCTTAGTGGTAAGTGTCATGGTGTTAAATGTGAAAGTCATACTAGGTGGTAGAGGTAGTATTAGAGGTAACTTAGCCTTTAGTTTTGCTTAGATCTATGATACCCCAATTAAAGTAGAGGGATGTGGTCCCAAAATTGAAGGTAAATTTGAGGGTGGAAGAGGGAAGGATCAACAAGATATAGGAAGCTTAACATTCTTACTTAGTTTAGGGTGTGGAAATCTAACTTATGGTTAGAGATTTAGATCTAATTTCACTTATGGATGAATTAGATTAGAGATCAGGTGAAGGCCTAAAGACTTTATTTGACTTAATGTGGTAGATGCTTGTGAGGGTAAGGGCTCTAATGTAGAAGGATGACCTTTTGATGATTTTGGTGAAGAAGCTCTAACTTTCTCAAAGAACTTGGGGTAAATGGTAGCAATAGGATTGATGGTAGAGGATGACACTTTTTGTGTAGGATAAGGAGTTTTAAGTCAGTCACAAAATGTTGTATGATATAGCTTCATGGAGTCAAGAAATTTCAAATGTCTCACTAACCATAAGAAGGGTTTAAATGAAGTTGATGTAGGCCTTATGATTGCTTCTTTAGAAAGCCTAGGTGATTGAGAAAGAGGGAAATTGTTGGCCTATGCTACCTTAGGCTAAAGATAAGAAAAAGCCACAATGGTGTCTTCTTGAATAGAGATGTAAGAAGATGCATGGTCTTCCACGGGTGGGGGAGAGGGAGGAAAAGAAGATTCCTCAAGTGGGTAGAGCATAGGTATAATTTATCCATCAAAATGTGGGTGAGGAATAGGTAAGGAATGGTCCTCAAGTAGTAATAGGATAGGTAAAATGGGTTCAAAAGGAACTAACAATACAAGCTCCTCTTATGGCAAAAAGAGAGGTAAAGGAGGCCCTTCCTCACATGGGAGTGGAATGGGTAAAGTAGGCTATTATAGCTGAGGAGGAAGGATGGGAAAAATAAACTCCACCAATTATGGGGGAGTAGGTAAAATGGGTACGTCCTATTATGGGAGAGGTTAGACTAGAGGTAAAGGAAAGGCCATATTAACCATATGGATATTATGATCTCATGAGTTATCAATCATTGTCTAAACATTATTTTGATTGGGTGAATGGTTAGGAAAAGGCTATTTGAACACATCCATATTTTGATTAGTAGGTGAATTAGGGTTATCGAAGATGAGATCACCCATGTCAAGCATGTCTTGAAAAATGTTCTTGAGTGTTTTAAAATTATTATAATTGTGGCCTTTGACTTGATGGTAGCCATGAAACTCATCCTCATTGTACCAAGTAGGAATAGGATGAGAGGGATCAAAATTTATAGGAGGATTGATTTATGGAAGGGTTATGGATCCTTCTTGTAATATTTTTTTAAAAATTGGAAGTGTATTACTCCCCAATGAGAGTATATCATCTTTATTCATACCATTGGTGGAATTGTTTGGTCAAATTTTATGAGGTCAAGGGATTAGGTTGGTTTGTGGTTATGGAAGAATCTAATTCAATGACCACCGCATTGGTGGAGACTTTATAATGTTGGTTACAAGGAGAGGGTTTAGAAGAAGAAGATTTATTTGATTTAGAATTAGTGCTTTTACTATGCAATTGGACTCTATCTTTGTCTATAGGCTAGATCTCAGGTTTTTGCATCATTATAAAGGCTTCATCAAATGTGTAGAAGGTTTATACTTAGAGCGTTGAAAAAATGTGAGTAGCACATTCCCTTGAGAAGAGATCATTAAGCTTAGGTTAGTTTAAAGAGATAGAAATTTTATTGATTAAGCCTCTCCAATGAGTGACAAAATATATGATAAACTCATCATCAAATTGCTTAATAGAGAAAGGTTCGTAATAGAAACCTTTTTAAAAATGTTGATATATAAATGGTCTAGGAATAATTATGAAATTTGGGTAAATGAGAAAAGGGAGTGATAATTTATAGAGCTATACCAATCTAGGTTAGCACCCAAAAGATACATAGAGGTGTGAAGTAGTAACGTATCATCATGCCTTATTAAATAACAAGCATGTCTAAATGATCACAAATACTGTTGTGGGTCCTCTTTACTTTAGAAGCAAGTAAATTTGGGGATTTCCCATTGCATTGGATAAAGGTGAATAGGCATATAAGGATGGATGGGCTCATTTCATATTTGATCATAAGATAACACATTCTTTAAACTCAATACAAATGTCTTTAGACTAGACATCTTGTCTACCAGCATCCTAATGAGGTCTAGAGGAGGATTGGTTTGGGAGATACCCCCTAAGTTATAGGGAGGCTGATAAGAAGTAGAAGTAGCGTATGGCATGGCTTACATCAGTTATGTTGATGTAACATAGGGGAAGTGATTCATAGTCTAGGGGGCAAAAATGAAATGGGTTTGTCCTGCTGGGTTAGTGACCATGATTTAGTTAAATGCTATTATTGTAGGTTAGGTTATTAGCATGGTTATACTGGGTGAAGGGTGAGTCATAAATCATGTAATTATAGGTATGAAATTATACAGGATGGATATTGCCAAATTATAAAATGGGGTTAGACTTGACTCAACTATTTGTAGTTATGAAGGCAAGAAAGTCATGATAGAGGTTAGGTGGGACTAGGTAATTGATGATGCTAAACTTTGGCCATTGTTTATGGTTGGGTTATTTATCAAATTGGTGGTTTGAGTAACCATGGGGAACATAGTGGAGATAGCTAATACTAAAGTTGTTTCCATCAGAGAAGTTGGCATACCATATAGGGGTCACCTAAAGAATTGCATGTTTGGCTAATGGTAAGGTAATGTTGAAGGGCTACCACATTATGATCAAGAAATATAGAAAAATCTTGATCTCCCTCAGGAACAATGGGAATTTGGTTGGGGATGGGAGTATGATTTGTATCTAAAGTATGATCCATGATAGAATTAACAACAAGAGGGGAAGGTAGAAGTGGTTGTCAGCTTGCATAATCGGTAATAGTTTTGTCTTGGCTTCACATCAATACCATGCAAGAAGAAGTATAAATAGTCTTAGAACTTTATATTAGTGACAAAGTGTTGAAAAACTAGGTTTGGGTATAGGTAGGTAGGTTTTTTTAGATTTATATTTTGAGAAAACTAAAAATAACCAAATTAAATAGTCACTGACATCGGTCACTTGACTGATGTCGATAGGTTAAAGTTTGTCGACATCAATGGATTTAATTGATGTCGGTCACTATGGAGTCTCAAGAGATGAAAAATCTAATGTTTTAGAAACCTAAAGGAAAAATCTAGGAAAAATAGAGGATACAAGAGGTCTGTATAAGGAGGATGAACACTTAGAAAACCTAATATAACAGGTTATACAACTTGAGTATTATGAATAGTGTTGATTTTGTAAATCAATGGAAAACATCCTTACCAACTCAAAAATATAGAAGGCAATAGAAAAGTAGAAAAATATCATATAGCCACTAGTTTTTAGCTCCTAGAGATTAATTTTAATTTGGTTTTGGCTTATGCCTTAATTAGATAGTGAGATGAGATTTTGGTTATCGAAGGTACTAGAACACAATATAGAGCTAGTTTTAGGATAGTTTTGGTGCTCAAGAGGAAATCTATGTTAGACCAAGTACATGGATTGTTATAGGGGATTGATCCCCATAATTCATGGACCTAAACCAAGCCAAGATGCTTAGATAGAATATACCTTTTGTCTAGAGTTTATACTCTACAAGAGAATGGACTGGGTTCTCCCCTTGCTGGTGAAATTCAAGTAGGATAGTTGGGTAGAATAAGGTGATCTACTAGGTGATGAAATATTAATGGGCCTTGTCTCAAGTGAGTTTAGATGTTTTATTTTGTGAAGGTGATATGTTAGTGTAACATAGGTGACTAAAATTCATTCATAATGCTTATAATTAACTAGGTGAGCTAAATATGCAACAAGCAAACATTGAAGTGTATTGAGTTTTAAACTCAAATCTGAAGTGTTTTGATTCGAATGAAAAAATATTGAAATAGAAGAAGAGAATGAAATTCACTATCCTAATGTGCATGCAATAAAGAGATAAATAAGAGATTTTTTTTAACTTGCAAGAAAAATGATAAGTTTATTTTAGAGGTAAAAAAAAGATAAGAGTGGTAAGGAAGAAGAAATTTTAGTTTATTGCCTTTAAACAGAAAATAAAAAGTTGAATTTTTCATGTTGAGGAAAAAGAGAGGGAGAAAGAGAAAGGAATGAAATTTTCATTATAATGCACCTATATGAATGCTTAAAATAAGAAATGAAACCAAATAAAACTCTAGGGTCCCATTGGGCATGCCAGAAATGTTTCACTAAATTTTGAATTTATTTGATGTTTAAGGAGAAACAAAGATGAAGGGTAGGGATTAGAGATTAGAGATAACCCAGATTGGTTGCATGCCATATCTATATGATGTTGAGCACTTCTATTTGGCTAGGGAGGACTACCTACACATAAGAAAGCACTACCACTAAAAATATTTGTTAGTAGATATATGAGTGGGTTGCCAAGCTATGCACTTGTTCCTGGAAGTGTCAAACTTCCTTAGGGATGATAGTCCACTTTTTGAAACAAAATTGTAATGAATAACAAAATAAAATAGAGACTAAGAGAGAAATATTCTTACCATTTTTGTAGTTTGAGTGTAATAGAGAGTGACAAAGTGTAGGGAATGCGAGATATTTTGTGTTTTGGGAGGTTGTTTAGGCAGGCTTAGGGAAGTTGGTGGAAATATATAATCATTGATGTTAGTTAAGGCTACCGATGTTGGTAAGGATATATGACCAATTTTGGTTACCTAATTGATGTTGGTAGGGTAAGTAGGTTCTCAAGAAGTTATAGGAGACTTTTTTGAGCTGAGAGGTAGATGTTGGTCAGGTTTGTGAGGTTGGGAAGAGTCATAAGGGAGTGGGTAAGACATAGGTGGGTCTAGATAGAGGGTTGGTATGTTTATAATAGAGGGAAATAGGTGAAGTATTTTTACAATTCCTTCATAGGGAGAGTCAAGACATTCATTAAATGATAAATAGTATAATGTAAAAAAATTATAAAATGACTATTTAAAGGGATTAAAAAACATAGAGATATACTTAGCTGGTGAAATGGATGAACTGTTAGTTTTAGATAGATGGATCTTGTGAGGTGTGTTGAATCAATACATGAATATAAAATATAAGCATGTGCTACCAATTCATAATAATCTAAGCTCTATGTAGTATATCAATTCCTAATCTAGACTAATTTGTGGAGTAATGGTAAGCCTAGATGTAGAAATGTGAATGCTAAAGCTTGTACGTGAATGATTGGTTACTCATATTTTTATTGACCTCAATATTAGCTTAGAATTTGGCTTACGTAACCAATGTTAGTGATCCTACTAACGTTGGCTGAGGGTTGATTGATGTCGATGGCATGAGAATAGGTAAAAGGGCTATTTTTATTCTATTTTTTGTTTCTTCTCTTTCCAAGTGTGGTGTCTATTAGGAAACAATAGAAATGTGAGGTTAATAAGAATGTAGTCAGTTAGGAGTTTATGTTAGGGGTGAGAATAAGTCATGGGTAGTTAGGATTAGGGGACTAAGTCTTGAGGTCATGTAGAGGGTAAGAATTAGTCTTAGGATAAGGTGACAAAGTAATGTGGTGTAAGTAGTTTTTAATTAACTTAATTAAATAGTTTTAAATTAATTAAATGTGTGAGGGGTGAAAACATTGGTTAGGAAGGCAATTATTAAAGGGAGATCAAGGGGGGTGTTGACATAGGGAGGTACACAGGTGTGCCACATAATTTTGGTGTCCACAATTGCATCAGGTAATTTTGAGGTGGATATATATTTACCATTTATAAGTATGCCTTGCCATGAATTGATGAAGGTGTGGTTCCAAGTAATGACATGCGAAAGGGAAATTGAAATTTATAAATACTTATCTAACTTACATAAATGACATAATGAATCCAACAAAGACTTCATGTAAAATATATAAAAAGGAGGATATAGATTTAAATATAATTAAAAAGTGAAAAACATGATATTTAATCAAAACATAGATGAGAATACATATTGTACATGTGGGTAAGACCATATTACCTAAACTATCTCATCTATGGACTGAATATGGCAAAAAATCATAAAGCATGCTACACAAGATAAATATGTCATTAAAAATGTTAGTTTTGAAATTTGAATCATAAAATCCAATAATAATATAGTTTATAAACATTGAAATAGTCATTAAACAAAAAATATGCTAAAAATGGAAAGTTTTCAAATATAAACGACTAGTTGGGGGCCCAATATATTCAAAAACATGACAAAAACAAATTCATTTTTGCTAATTAGTTTGAAATATTATCAATATCTAGGATACCTATGAAATATTTGAGAAAATGATCAATCAATGGATAGAATATGAGATGAGGATGGTGAATCTGCTAGATGGTAGTGGAGTCGAGTAGGGATATATAGGTTTTTATGTATTTTCTATTTTTCCCTAATTTTGAAATTATGTTTAAAACCCAATAAAAATCACATGAAATTAAAATTTTTAGCTTATGCATGATTTTGGGGGGGATAAAATAGGTATTTACAAGACATTTTATGATTTATGCTTAATTTTGGGTGTTTTGGGAGGGTTTTAAGGAGATACACATGGCTAATAAAACCACCACATTAGGGATGGAACTATAAATATTCATAGATTGATGATTATGTAACCATCATGGTATAAATATAAACATAATTAGACAAACCATAATCATCATTGTCTATAGAGTGGGTAGTTATTCAACTACCTCTAGACAATGGCTACATAATTTCCTATGGTAGTTACATAATTGCCACTTGTAAATAGGGGCAGTTATGTCCTTTTAGGACTAAATGGTAGAAAGTAGAAATGATCTAAGGGGTAACCTAGGATATTTAATCATTTAAGGAGACCTAAATATATTGGATCAGATCTTGGGAGTAGAAGTGTCTCCCCTGAGTCATGTCACTTCTGACTATAGACTAGTTAGTGATTATTAAATGAGTGGACATTATATAAATCACATAAGTAAGGATTATCCTTACCCTGAGTAGATTATTGTGTGACTTGATAACATAGTAGGACCTTGATTAGAATACTTTCATGTTCCCTCAGGCCCTAAGAGAGTGGACCATCACTCTCATATATGTTTATAGTATTACTAGATTACTAAAAATGGGTCAATTGGTGGCTTTATGGGATGCCATGAGTATGAGGAGGTAGTGGATTTATCCATTAATTTTAGAAATTTAGGTGCAATATACATGGGTGAAAAGTGTGGAGTGTGCCTTACCAATATTGATGGATCACTGATATACAATATTTAGAAGATTAACATTGGTATCTTTTCCTCTTGACTGGTGGGGGACAAGAGTACTAACAAGTTTTTTTACAAATGGTATCTATCATTTGTTATATTTATAAGAGATAATAATAATTTATCATGGGTGTACAAGATCCTAGATCACACTTATAGGGACCTATAAAATGTTGTTTGATTAGAAATAGTCTTGATTAGTCACCTGATGTTCCTCATGAGTTGGATATTCAAGAAGATGATCACATATAATAGAGTAATGCCTATTATATATGTATAGGCCATGAGGGCCTCCATATAGATATATGTTACACTCTTTCATGCCTTATCTTAGGCCATTAAGATTTTGAAAATAGTATATATGGTATCCCTACCCTACCAGGTCATGGTTGGGCAATGAGATGGGGAGGTGATTATCTCATGATGGTCATTAAGGCCACTCAAGTTAAAGAATAATTTTTTTAGGTTGAGGATTACCTATTGGATATGGTGCCTTAATATTTTGGCATGCCCTACATAATTAGCCTTCAAGTTCCAATAATTCAATGAAAAGGTGTAAGGGAGGCACAAGCAGGGATATTAGGACAATCAGCGTGACATCCACTTATGTAAGGGGTGCCTATTACCTATATGATTCATATATTATTAATGTAGGGATAACCTAATAATTATGTATTTATGGGAGGAAGACATTAGCATCAAGTAGTGCCACCACCACCACCACCACACTAGGGCTTTACATAATAAGATCTTATATAGTATAAACAACAACAACTGATAGGATGAGATGGTGAGGAGCTTGAGTACATCAATATGGATGAAGAATTGGATGTAGATGAGGGAGAGGTTTTATATTATGAAAACAATATAGAATATCATGATAATGACCCATGAATATTATTAATTTACACATTTTAGCTCGTTATTTGATGTTTTATCTATAGATTTGATTACTTGGTTGATTTGTTGCTTTGAATTTAGTATGATTAGATATGTTGGTTATTCTAGTTTGTGATTGTAGATAACTTGACTAGATGGAATACCATGATCATGGATACCTTGATAAATCTTTTTGATCTGGGCATTGAGAGGTGAGTTATTAGTAGACCTTGGATAGCCTATTAGGATAGGCTAGTATATTGATGTATTCACTCTATGATACCATGCATATGTGGTGATGACAAGGTTAAGTGTGGATAAAAATGATCTCTAAGTTATAGCTAGGATATCAAAGGCCTTGGTTGATATGATGGTATTGGGTGGATGCTAGGCTTCTTCTATCCAAAAAATTAGGAGGGACAAACTTGTTAAAAGGCATATCAAGAGGAGAGATAGGAGCCCTTAGGATGGAGAGATAGTTTCCTAGGTTGGTACCAATAAGAGATGTTAGAGTATCAATAACCCTCATAATTATTCTGCATCAAATCCCTCCCATAATAGGATGTTGGGATATTGAGTTATTTTTATGTATCAACATGGATTGTTCACTTTTTATTCTTTTTGTTCTTGATATCTTGAGACACACTGGCCATATACGAGGTCTTTATATTTGAGATTCATGCTTGTATAAAATTGATAATTATTATTATTAATATATATATATATATATAAAGAGAGAGAAAGAGAGAGATTTGGTTTACCTCTTATTGACTTGTAATCATGTGTTATGGGTTTTAATTTTTATGTTTTGTTTTACAGTATGAACTCTAGATAACTAGGCATGTCATGGAATATAAAGTATCTCTATGGTTTTTGATATAATGCTATGGAAATTACTTATATGTGTGAGAAAAAAATGTATGAAGATGATGTAATGTAATGGATAAATATATGAAATTATAAGTGTGCTAATATTTATTTTCCAAGTGATGACTCCATTATTTTATGCAGATAACACATGACTTTTGATTTGAAATAGGGAATGAAAAATAGAATAGTATAATCATGATATTATAAAGAATGAAAACCATAGATCAAAATTTTGTAGTGTGAAAGAAGATGGTCTAATCTTACAAGAAAAGGGGAAAATGTACTTCTTTATAAAATTATAAAATAATAAATTTGTTGGCTTCATCTTGATATAACTAGTCCTAATAAAATTAGTAAGTGGGATAATGTTACTTTTTTTAGCATAGGCATTTAGGCAAACTTTTAGAATAAATCTTAACTTGGAAACATTATAATTTAATAGTGATTTTACATTTACATTTTTATTTTATATTTGTGACCCCCTACACTTAGTCTCATGTGGCTAGGAATATACATGGGCTCATCAATAAAGGATAGATGTAGGTGAGTAAGGAAACCTCTCCCCAATGCTAACCCCATGCAACTAGTAAGATGAGAGGGCTTAACACTAAAGTCTATCAAGGGTGAGAAGTTTGAACTATGACTTTTATTTATTCATAATATTTTGATTTTCATAGGAATTTCTACTTTTATATTTTCAAAGCCTTTACCCTTAAATATTAGCCCCATGAAACTAGTGAGAATTAAGGGATCATCAATGAATACTAAGATAGGCATATAAAATTAACTTATTTTTTAGCATGATAATGTTATACTTTAGAAGGAACCATAAGAGGAGACTCTACCATGGAGAAGATTTTAGACTAGACTATAGGATATAATTTTTTAAGTTATACAAGAAGATGTGGGGAAAAGAGGTGTACTCTACTCATAAGAACTAAGGAAATAAAACACACAATGTTGATTTTGAGATTTTTTTATATGGAATAATATTGCAATCAAAAAATATAATGATATAATATGTTGCATCCTAAAATTTTCATGTTGTGTGAATTAACAACCAAACAATCACCTAACAAAACGTTTGATATGCAAATGAACACAAACTATGAAAACACAATGAAAATAAGGGAAAAGTGATATAAAAGTAATACATATAAAAAATTTTTAGGTACAAATGGATTATATATTTGATAAAATCCTCTCTCTAGAGTACATAACCAATAAACTATGTTATTGAAGTCTTCAGTTACTAGTTAAGGGCCTAACCAATTAGGTATGAATTTTTGGCCTTCTCCTTTATTTTTATCAATCTATTTATAAAACCTAAGGACAATGTTTCTTACATGAATTGGGTAGTCATGGATATTTTAGTTGTATTATTTTCCCATACAATCGACATAAACAATATGATTTTTTACAATAGAAATGTGATGTTCATTTATAGTTTCTAATTCATCTAGTCATGCATCTTTGTAATCTTCATGATCAAGGAATCTCTAGAGAGAAATGTGAAGGATAGGTATATATAACTCTAAGGATAGAATAAATTAATATCCAAACATAAGTGAGTATGGAGTTACCCCAATGGGAATTTTAATAGTTGTCCTACAATCTCAAAGTGTTGGATATAGTTGTAAGTGCCATTATCATTTAGAATCTCTAATGGTTTTGACCAATATTGAATTCAAGGTTTTATTAGTGTCCTTGGCCTAGTTATTGGCTTGTGGGTAATAAAAAGAGTCTGAGTGATGTGATATAAAAAACTTATTAAATAGCTCACCAACCTCAATATTTTTAAAGGAGACCCATTACTAGTAATAATGACCTTTGGGACCCTAAATTGACAAATGATTTGGTTCAAAATAAAATTTTCAATGATCAAACCCATGATGGTTGTTAATAGAATAACTTCCACCCACTTAGTAAAATAATTAGTGGAAATGATAATTAAATGATGAACATATAAAGGATTAGAGAGATATTACCTATTATATATAAGCCCTAAGTGGAAAAGGACCATGGAGTGACTATGGGATACAATTCCCTATTGAGAATATATATCTAATGTGAAAATGCTAAGATTTCTCACATTTGTGTAATTACTTGATGACATCATGGTATAGGGTGGGCAATTAATATCCCACCATGTGTATTTTATGAGCGGTTACTTGGCAACCAATGTTTTGATGACAAATACCACTATGGTAATTAAAGATGGACCTTTATGACTCCTTTTGGTCAACACACCTAAGTAACATGTTATAAAATTATTTATGATAAATAACCATGTTTAGAATATCATACTTGGATGTGATGATATTAAGGTACCGTTTATACTATGAATTGGCTCTAACCTTTAGGGTAAGTATGGTCAATTAGGTAATTAATGATATTAATATACCAAGGAGAATAAATAATAGTAGGTTTGTCTACATAGTATACCAATTCATCATGAAATTTAGTGTTAATGAGATTTCTGACCTTCAAACAAGAATTAGCTAACCAATCAAGGATGGTCTATAATTTAATGGATTTTTGGTTGATGTAAGTTAATTAAAACTCACTCAAGATTGTGATGAAACATTTAACTCTCCTAGAAAGTGTTGACTAGGTTATAAATTATGCAATAATTAATATCTCATGATAACTCTTGTATCCTAATTAAACATATAATGTTGTAATCACTTGGTTGTAGACATTATAGCTAAGCATTTATTTTTTAAATGAGTGCACCATATCTATTAATAAATGAGGGCATGTAAAATGAATTAAATGGCATGTTATTTATGAGCATCATATTATTAGGCCAACATATAGGTAAGGGACACCTTAGTTTCCCTAATATAAAGTATCAATGGCCTATCTAGATTGGGACTTATAAACATGGAAGGAGACATGATGAATAATTTCAATACTAAGAATGCCTCATAAAAATAATCTAAGTTAGGCCACTTGTATTCTTAAGAAAGCTATTTATTGGATGGATAAAACTTTTAATATTGAGAATGAATCATCAAATGGCTCCAAACTTTCCCATAAATGTTTTAATTTGTGATTCATCTATAAGGGAGAATTTCCAAGATCATACAAATCTTAGAAAGGTAGATATCAGTCACATTATAGGAGATGATATACCTAAGGTATTTATACATGTCACTTCAAACACACATTTTAATAGGTTAAGAGTAACATCATACTCAATTAAGTGTGTCAATATGGTGCATAATACCTATAGGTGATCAATTCATCATCTCACTTTTCTTAGAGGATCATCTACATAAACCTATACTATATTATGAATAAGATTGTGAAATATATGGGTCATGGCACTTTATTATGTTTCCAAAAAAAATTGATATGATAATGCATAAGCACATAACAAAATGTTCTCCATGATGTAGTAAAGGAGGTTTTACTTTGATCTTCCATAGAAATTTGAATCTACTTATATCCTAAGAAATCATGCATGAGTGATAACAACTCATATCTTGTTATTAAATCAAAAATAATGTTGATGTAAGGGAGAGGGAACTCATATTTTGGGCATGCTTAGTTGATATATTAAAATTATATACATATCCTTTATTACCATTCTTCTTGAGAATGGGGATAATGTTGTACATCCACATAGAATAGTCCACCAATTTTATAAATAAAAATGTCAAAAGGTTTATAAATTCCTCCTTCAGCATAAAAATGAATTTAGGATTGAATGTCCTAATATTTTGTTTTACTAGTTTTACATCAAGCATTATAACTAGGTTTTAGACAACCACACAATGATAGCTTGGTGAGTATCTATTTGTGGTATTATACTTAATGTATGGAGAGAGAATACCTAATATTGATAATTCAAGGACTCACCTCAGTCCCAATGGTAATTTCAATGATTTATTCAATGAGGGAGGAATTTTTCTCCTCAAACATGTTACGGCTGGGGGAAGATTATGATCTTCACCCTTTTTATTGAAAGTGTTGTGTTCATTATTAGAGGACATGTAATCCTCAACGTAGAAATAAAAATCATAGTATTTGTCTCCAAGGACCTATGTGGGATAAAAGTGAGGGATAAACCCCTATTGTAGTGGAATGATGAGAGGTCATCATAAGCTCACACAAACTCAAGAATATATTCATTAATCATATCTAAGTCAAGTACTAATAGACTATCATCTTTTATGATATGGGTAATGCTTAGATCAATAGAAGTATTATGCACAATAGGTTATATCCTAACTAAAATAATGAAATCAAACTCTAGTATAGTAGGATGAGGTTCAAAGAATGAAGATGAATCAACCTTAGAGTTAATAATATTTTTGATTTCCCTAGGGAATACCTGCATATAAATGAAGTCAAAACATTGAAAATTTTTCACACAATAGATTTATATATTTGAATATGTTCGGTTGTAGTTTAATAGACCTCATAAACTTGGCTAGAAACTAGTTATGAGCTACCTTGCATTCTTAAGTTCTAAATTCTTAAAAAATTTATAATGAGAATTAAAATTAATAAGGATTTATATTTAGCCCTATTATTTTTACACTCAAAGTTTATTTTAAAATCAAAATAAAATACTTGTACCTTAAGAGAAATTAGAATAACTCCTATCCTTACACCTAGATGACACTTGGCCCCATCATAGTAGAGGACCAACTGATCATATGTAGAAGGAGTAACTTGGAAAGGTGTTTTGGTCCTATAATATGTCAACCGTATTAATATATAAAATATACATTAACCCCACTGGAGCCTCATGGTTTCAAGATTTGAAAGAGTGGTGAGTCATTGCCTATTATAGGGTAAATAAAAAAATCTATGGATATTTGAAATGTTGACTCTTATGACCTAGTTGAAAGAAAAGTAGTACTTATGGGAATTAAAAGTCTTACTTATAAGATCTGAATTAAGGTAGGTAATCACCTCAAATAACTCAAAAGCTTTTTTAGTATGTATTCTCTTTGGTGTGGGAAGCATGTCGATGTAGTTATAATGAATTTTTTAGTGTGAGAAGTATGCTAACATAGATATGATCTTCTTTTGAGACAAAATTTTTAAGAACATAATAGTGAAAGTTATAATTTTATTGGTAAGATATGGGTAATTTTATTTTTCCCATTTTTATATGTGGGTAGTGTTGACCATTTTTTACCACAAGTTAAAATGGGTCAACCCCCTATAGTCAAGACTTGATATGGGGGTAGAACATAGTGTCATAAGGTGTGTTGTAGTCTATTTTATGTAATTTAATTATATTATAACCTTGGTTATGATATAATTTAGTCTTACATCATTAAAATTTATTTAGGGGGTCAGACTATCATGGCATGTCACACAGGAATGTATAGGGTAATTTTCTTGTACATTTTACAAGCATGCTTACGAAAAATTTCAAGCCAAAAAGACTATATGGACATGATAATTTTGGTACCAAGATCATCCTTTGAAAATTTTATGTCTTGATGAGATTTATATCTCAAGATATAGACATTTAAAATTCAACTAAAAGAGATAGATGTGTATGGTATGTCAAGTTTAGGTTTCGAAAACTAACCATTTAAGTTAAAAATATCTAAAGGATCCTAAGCTTGAATGAAAAGCTACCAAGTGGTGAAACTACATTAAATCAATCTAAGATCAATGCCATGCATGTGCTTAGTAGGGTTAAAAAGTAAATAAGTGACCAGATTAAGGATCAATGACACACACTGAGTTGTGTAGATAAGATCAATGATCTATATTTAAAGTCTAGGACCCATATCTTGCGAAGCATGTCAAATCATGAAGATAAGATCTAAAAATGTGAATGAAAGTCAAAGAGTCAAATATCCTAAGAGTGAATACAATCATACCAAGTGTCAAAATATAAATAGATAAGTAGATAAATAATGTTCATTTAATCTTATAGGCTAGGATCAACAACACACATTTAATTGAGAAACTAAAATCAATGGTGCACATTGAGTCAAAGGTCAAGGATCTTAGATTGAATGTGAAATTTCCAATTGAAATAAGATAATTAACTAGATGGGATGATAATATGATCCATATAAAGGATACAATGTTGCCAAATGTCATAATATCAGATACCTAGGTCACATATCAATGGCTAATGTTGAAAGTCAAATTGAAGAGACTTTAGAGTTGATTTTGATTAGATTCTAGATGGGCAAGATGAGGCTATGTGTCTAAATGATTATAGGCATATTTTAAAATGGAATGAGAAATGTGGAAATGGAATGCCAAATGGACAACCATGTAGGATCAAAGGATTCTTTAGTGAAGCAAGCACTTCAGAGTCATATGCTACCATGAAAGATCAGCTAAGATCTGAGATAGATAGTGACTACTAGATGTGAAGAGTTGAGGTCAAGGAGATAAATGAATGATTGTAAATGGTAAAAATAGGTGTAAAAAATATAAATAGTAGTTAAGAGAACATATTATAACTACCATAGCATGTTTCAACATCCCTCAGATAGTAAATATGTGTCAACTCTCCTAGTTTATTTTCAAATGCTTGATAGATTATCCATGATGGAAAAAGTTTCCTGAATAAGCAAGGAGAGCCCTATGCCACATTTCATGAATTTTCATGCTTTGGAGGACTAGTTTCCATATCAAACTATATATGGTCTATTTCTCACTCCATTATCATGTAACGTAACTATTTTTCATGCCTTGACATGTGGCATAGTGACCTTTGGACTTATTTTTCTTCACTTCCTACTCCAATTCTACAAGTAGCTACCATTTTGGCCTTCATTAAAAAAAGACCATACCATGTATGGTGAAGCCTTGATATTTTTAGCATTGTATTTTTCCTTAGAATAATAAATGTAATCTATTTTGAGTTCATATATCATCTTTTTTAAGTGTGTGAAGAGATGTATAGTGAATAACTAAGTGATATCAATATATCCTTGCTTTTTTTAGATCCTTCCATGTTTGATGTAAGTGATTTCAGCTTAACATGCCATATGAAGTGTAGTTAAGTGTATGAATCTATATTAAGTTTATAATGAGCCTTAGTATCTACAACTGATCTATGGATTTGCTTACCTTGGATAGTCCTCATGTATCTCACCTTCATATTTAAACACTAATGCTAGTGCATTCTAGGAATCTTAGGCTAGTGTTATAGGCATTATTTCTTTGTGAAATAAGTAAAATAGTCATGTGGAAGACATCTTGGTGCATCAACCTTTTAGAATAGGTTTATTTAATTCAAATTTTATCCGTTTCCCTCCACAAAGAAATATTTAACACAGGTTAAATTACTTCAAAATACATTCAAGGTTGTAACCCTTAAACCTGAGGCTCACTTTCACTATAGGTACACCCACATACCTATAAGTGTTCCCATGTTTTCCAAATCTAGAAGAGGATTGAACAACTTATTCTAGGGTTTAATATTTGGTGATAATAGTCCTGGAATGCTTGGTGGGATCCATTATCTTCAAGACAACTTATCAAGGTGAATGGTGGTCATGACAACATTAGCTACAAATTGGTATGCTACTCAACATTTGGAGACTCCATCAAGGTAAAATATTATTCAAATCCATTATTTTTTAATTAAATTTATCTCATAATTCATGTATCTCATTAGGTTATCATATAGTAGAGTGTTCAACCCCATTAATCCATTTATTCAACTAAAAATTCCCCTTGAATTTCAATATCCTTAGCCTAATCTACTCTTTGGGGAGAACTAATAGATTTTAATAGTGTGGAAGAGGTTGAATAAATTGAAGAGTTTAAAGAAGACATGGCTAGACATCATGCTTTACCTATCTTAAATACTAAAAATTTGATTCACCTTCAAGCATATGATGCCATCCCTCCTAATGCTACAAAAGGTGTACCCTTATTTAATGGTGAGAGTCATGTTACACATAGTGAACATATTAGGGATATCTCAAATTTTTTAATCTTTCATAACATCACTCAAGATAAAATTTCCATTAGACTCCTTGCCATGTCCCCTAGAGGGAAAGCTCTTCATTGGTATAGGAATCTAGAATTTGGATGAATCACATCATGGGATGAGTTTGGAGTGTTTTTGACCTCAATATTTGGAAATGAAAGTGACCATGCCTCTCTCATACATCAGATCAATGTGATCAAAAGAGGATCTAAATAAATAATGCATGACTTCAATGAGAGGTTTTAAAAGACTTGGAATAGATTTCCTCCTCTTATTATCCCACCTCTTATTCTTATGTTCCCTACCTACTTTAGATCCATTGGTACTAAAATTACTATCATTCTTCAATCCATGGGGGGTTCCACTCTTCCCAAAGCATATGATCTTTCTATTAAAGCTAATAATGGTCTCATCTAATGTATAAGATTTACTCCTAAGGTTTTTATGCCTCCATTCTATTACACCTCTACTAATACTCTAGATGTGGCCCAAATTCCTAATTCTAACACAAAGCCTAGAACTACTCCTAAGAAGCCAAATAATGCCATAATTAAAGATGTAAAGATCAAAATGATAAAAGATTAGCTTAGGCAAGATAACATACAACTAGGTGCCTATATAAATACTTACCCTTATAAAAAATAGTATTGTCAACAATCTGGGAGAGGAAGAGGTCAAGGGAAGCCTAACTTAAACATGTATGCTAATGTGCATAACCCCAACTTCACCACCAATGCAAGAGATATGGTATTGGTTCATATCAAGTTGGTACAAGGTGAAAAATGTCAATAAGTCCAATTAATAGATGTTAAAAAAGTTATAAATCAATATCTTATTTCTCAAGGAGGATTTACTCTTATCTTATTAGTTGAAGATGAAGTCATGATGAAGATAAGTGAAGGTGGACAACCTCAAGGAGAGATCTTCAACAACTTCTTATTTGATGACATTTTTATGCTTAATCAAGGGACCTCTATTATATAAAACACAATATCTATGATAAATTATTTATTTGGTGATAATAATGTGCCTAGAATCTCATTAAATCCTTATACAAATCAACAAGGTATGGTTGTAGGTGTGGCAACCTCAAATAACTTTGCACATCTTCCAAATTATAATGTTGGAAGGATTATTTAAGGCACTCCAACTCCTTAGGTTCCAAGCACTTCCTTACCTCTAATAATCCAAGAAAAATTATTTATGGCTTCTTTAAACATTTTAGATTCAATGTAGAGTACTAAAACATCCATTTCCCTTTGGGATATTCTTCATATGCATGGCCAAAAATAGCTCCTACAAAAATAGTTATCTACTATCCCTACTAGTGTACCTAATTTAAATCAAATTCATGGTCATGTTTCTTTTTAAAATACTCCTAACACTAGTGTTTAACCATATAATAGGGATGATAAACCTCCACCATTCTATCTCACTCTCATAGTGGGTGACAAGTTGGTCCATAACTGCATAGTTGATAGTGGAGCTTCGACTTTAGTCATGCCCAAAGTGGTATCTGATAAATTATGCCTAAATTATGATCATAATATAAAAATATTTATCCAAATATATGGTATACCTACCAAGATTTTAAGACAAATAAAAAACTTTAATGTTTTTTTGCATGATTGTCCTAGTTTTCCTATCCTTCAAGTTATAGTTGTTAACCTCCTAGCTCACTTTGCAATATGCCTATCAATGGACTTCATAGCCAAGATAGTTAATAATATGTTAGGTAATTGGTATTTATTATAATTCACAAAACATATGAAACTAAGGTGACCATAAGGACTCAACATATTGCAAGGTTTCATATTGAACCCTACATTGAGATAAGTACTAATTTGAGTTGTGTTGTTGATAAAAAGAAGGATTCTATTGTAGATGATGGTAACTATTCCAAGATTGAAAGAAATTTTGATTTGTTTCTTGATGAATATGGTACCAATAAATATGATTATTATCCTTATGCACTTATAGAGGAAACTAATCTAGGAGTATATTATATACATGGAGAAGGGATACCAACACCTCTACTTGTCAAAGAAGAAAGTGAAAATGATGAGATGTGGAAGATGTTTTTTGATGGTTAAAGAAGTAAAGTTTGTAGAGTATTTATTGTTATTTTGGTATCCCCATATAAATAATAATACTATGCTTCATATAAATTCCATTTTAGTTTTACTTATAATGTGGTTGAGTATGAACGTTTAATTCATAACTTTCAATGGGAAAGGAGAAAGGGAATCAAGAAATTGAATGTATATGGGGATAGTGAATTAGTTTTTCATTAGGTTAGGAACATGTTTAATAATAATAATGCTTTACTTAAGTCATATAATCATAGGGTATGGGATTTCTTGAAGACTTCAATGCATTCAACATACAATCAATCCCAAGGGAGTAGAATAATCATGATGATAGACCATATGATATTAATTTGATATTCCAAATACCATAAAAGAATAAGGGAATAATTATCACATTAAGATCATGATAAAACCTTATGTAACTAATAATGAAGTGACTTAGCAAGTTTTTTGTAATGACAAACACATTGCATGCTTATTACAAAATGGGGATGAGTTTTCTTAAAGGAATCAAAGGAGACTCCAAGAACAATTTGGTGATTAGATTATGTAGCTAAGGAGAAATAAGATACCTAAGGGTCTAGTGACCTTAGAAAGTATCTTCAATGAAAATGATCAAAATAAGAAGTAAAAAGTGAGTATATATACAAAATAGAGGAACTATAAAAGAGTTTTGATCTTTAAAGATAGACTCCTCAAACTAGGTACGGTATGTTCTAAATTAGAGAAATAAACATTCATTAAGTTCTGTAATGATTTTAATGATATCTTTTCTTTGGAATATATAGACCTCAAATTATTTGATCCTATCGTATCACACCATACCATTGAATTGGAACTTGGAGTTAAATCGATTAGATAGAAATAAAGACCCATCAATCCCAAGGTTGAGCAACTCATGGGTCCGAGCTCACTAAACTCCTTGAATCTGAAATAATCTTTCCTATCAAGTAGTAAACATGGGTAGATAACTATGTGTTTGTTATAAATAAAAATGGGGAGATAAGAATTTATGTGTGCTTAAGATATCTTAATAGGGTGTTACCTAAAGATCACTATCATCTACCTTCAATGGAATATATTTTAAAATTTGTTTGAGGATCTCAACATTTTTCTCTCTTACATGGATATTCAAGCTATAATCATGTTTTTTTGAATGAGGATGATATTTGTAAGATATAATTCACTACTAAATGGGGGACATTTACTTATATAAATATGCCATTTGGTTTGTCAAATGTTGGTACTACCTTTTTTTAAAGATTAATAGACATGGCCCTCAAAAGTCTGATCAATGAGATGTTGTTAGTTTATCTATATGATTTAACATTGTTTTCTAAAAATTCTAATGAAAATATGCAACACTTGAGACAAGTGTTTTAAATATGTAGGCAGTATGGAATATCTCTGAATCCAAAAAAATGTATCTTTTCTATCCATGAAGGTAAGATATTAGGACACATTATTTTAAAACATGGTTTGGATATTGATCCTAAAAGGATAGAGGATATTTTATGCCTATCATTTACATTACAAAATAAAGGTCTCCAAAATTTATTAGGTAAGATAAATTTTGTAAGGATATTCATACCTAGTTTTGCATATTTGGTAAAACCTATCACAGTGATGATAAAAAAGAATCAAGTATTTCCTTAGACTAAGGAAGGTAAGAATAGTTTTAAAGAAATTAAGAAATCACTTACATAATTTCCTACTCTTATGACTCTTGATTTTGATAAAGAATTCATGTTGTATTTATTTTCTAACGTTAATACTATCTCAACTATGCTAATGAAAAGGAATGATGAGGGTGTAGAGAAACTAATTACATTATTTAGTCAAGATTTGTAAGATTGTGAAATCAAGTATACCTTTATTGACAAGTAATTCCTTACTATTGTAATAGGTATAAAGAATTTTAGGAATATGGTTTCAAAAAATAAAATTCATGTTATGGTCTATCATCCTATCACCAAGGAGTTTCTTTTGAGCAAAGAACTTAGTGAGAAGAGGGTAGAGTGGATCACTAAGGTAATGGAATATGATGTTGATATTAAAGTAATAAAGTCGATAAGAGGTAAGGGAATTTGAGAACATATAACTTCAGATCTTCATGAGTTAAAATAATAACTTTTAATCAATCACGATTGCTTTCAACCAACTGGTTCCTTGCATATATAGAGTTGGACATAATATGTGATCATATTTCTTCAAAGTGGTGAGTATCCTAATAATATGATTATATCTCAAAGGATATATTTTATATTTTAATCTATTCCCTTTTACCTTGTAAATGGTGTGATTTTTAGAAGAGATACTAATGGTGTATTATTTAGGTACATTGACAATCACAAATTTTGAGTGTTACTTGAGAAGTTCCATGATGGAACAACATGAGGTCATTTCTCCCCAAGAACTAAAACTACAAAGATCATGAGGGTAGGATATTATTATCCTATCCTCTTCAAGTATTTTCATGCTTGGGTTAGAATGTGTGTATAATGTGTTTTCTTTATGGGAAAATAGAAGCTTTTGAATCTTCGTTTAAATCCTATCCAAGTGGATCAACCTTTCATGCAATGGGGTCTTGATTTCATTCATATGATAAACCCCCCATCAAGTTTTGGTCATAAATGGATAGTCATAGAGAATAATTACTTTATGAGGTGAGTTGAGGTAGTAACATTTAAGTAAGATAATGAGATTTCTATCTTTGAGTTCTATGAGAACATCATAACAAGATTTGGCACTCCTACTATTATTTCAAATAATTCTCTCACTTTTATGCATGATAAGACTATTTATTGGATAAATGGTAATGGAATATTATTGATTAATTCATCTAAATATTACCCTCAAGGTATTGGGTTGGCTGAATTTACTACCAAGATTCTGATTAGAATCATCAAGAGAACCTTAGAGCATAACTAAAGGGCTTGGTGTCGACAATATTATTGTCATTAATGTCAAAAGGGATATTATTGGCATTATGGATGTAATTAATGTTCATAAATGAGTATGATGATTTGAGGATGTGAAAGAGATACTATTAGAGGTAAAAGATGAATGGAGTGCATGTGTGCATGAGTGAAATTTATCTGGATCTTTATTTTCTTCATCTAGACATTTTAGGTCTAGTGGTAAATTTTTTGACTAGGTAGTTTGATGATGTCACCATTACCACATGTCGATGAGTATAAGGGACTTGGTCATATGGTTGTGATCACATTAATCCCTAGTTTTTGTACACCAAATTTCAAGTCATGCAAGGAAGTTTGGTCAAAGATATGAGGTTACAAAATTAGCTACTTAAATTGAATTCACTATGTTTCCATACTTAGCTAAATTTGCAAAAGGGTTCAAGAAAATCCAAGTAAGCATGTGGATGAGGTCAGAATTCACGCACATTGAGGTGTTAAGACAAAATTATCATATGGGTTTGTTTATTTTTATTCCTAGTTTTTATGTGTTAAATATCAAGTCACGTGATGTAGCGTATTAAAATATATGCATGTGGAAAGTTAGGTTTCTAGGAATTTTGATAGTGTTTTCCCATACACAATCAAATTTGCATATGTCAAGAAAAGCTAAGAAGTCAATTTAATTATTTCATATAATTTAGGTATGAAGGTTTCAAGACCATATTGATATATGGATGGAATCCCCTACATTACAGGATGTTATGTACCAAATTCCAAGTCATGTGACTAAGCACAAAAAAAATTATGCAAGAATAAAGGTGGCCTTCCAGGTAGTTCTATGGATAGTTGGCTTTGTGGTAGAATAAATTTGAGTGAGAAAATTAATGGCATTATATCTTACATACACAAAATATTCAATAAAAAATGAGCATATGGGTTTGTTCAATATTATGCCTAGTTTATATAGTCCAAATTTTAGAATAAGAGGTTGAATGAAGTAAAACATATGAATGTGACAAGTTGACCTTATAAATAGATTACAATGGTTCCCATACTTAGTCAAATTTTAATAAGGTAAATTTTGAGACACTCTCAAAGATATAAATGGATCATGTTTCCTCTAAGATGTTAGGATGTAAAGAGGTGAGGACAAGTGATCAAATTTTAATGTTAAGCTGAGATAAAGATTGAGCTTGTCAAAAGATCTACTAATGAATGGATGATCATGTAATGAAGATATAATGGAGTGAGTTGACTCAATGGGATAAAGTTCTTGATGTTTATCAACATAGAGGTGAGCTAAAGATCGAGCTAGTTTGATGATACTCATAGAGTGTATTCATTCTAAATACTTAGGAAGAAATGAGATGAGATTAAGATCTCAAGGTGTAATGTTAGAAATGTAAATTTAATGCAACTATGAAGATATAACAATATGTGGGAGCTTGGATCAAAAGATCCAATGGATGTGTTTCAAAGTTAGAACATTAAAGATTGAAAGCATACAAGGATATAACGAAGAGCAAGAGCCTATCAGAACTTGATCTAATAGACACATTATAAAGTTGAGAAATTTGGATAAAGATAATTATATTGTGGAATGAAACTTAAGATCAAATGCCAATATTTAAATATATGTTCATTACAATAGTCAATCAAAATAACTTACATTTAAATCATAAAATATGACATAGACAATGAAATTGATCACTATAATTGATCAAATTTATGAAATATGGAATGTGCATCAAAACTAGAGTCCAATATATGATAAAAATAGTAATGAGAATAAGAATCATGATAGTGAAGCATGAGTTCAAGATGTGGAAAACTTGCTATTAAAGATATGAACTAAAGTCTAATAAAACTAAGCATGATGTGTTACCAAGAAAGTGTGAACACAAAAAATATATGAACCCTAGATAAAATGCTTATATATATGTTATATAGGATACATGAAAAAGATGCTGGTGTTATTAAATATTATCAAATAAGAGAAATATAGAGACACAGAGACAAAAGGGCAGAGAAGAGAAAATAAGAGGGAGAGATGTGTAGAGCATGAGTAGTTATAGAATATAACTTAAATAGAGAATTGAATTGTATTCATTTATAAATCAACATTATAATCTAGATTTATAGCTCCATAATATAGATTTGACTAGTAGGTGCCATTAGATAAGCTAAGTTAGTGTTCAGTTAAGGATTTGGTGCATCTTTGGAGAAGGTTCTCTTAAATTAGGGGATTGGTTTCTCCTTAGGGTTAGTGCCTTTAAACATTATAACCAATGAGGTTATTTTATTTGAGGCAAGATTATAATAGTATATTTTAGTAGCTATTCTCATTGTGGTTTTTCCCATACTGGGTTTTCCATGGTATAACTAGTGTTGTGTCTATTTGTGTGTATCTGATCTCTACATATATATTTAATTTGAATTAAATTTTTTAAAAAGGATTAGGTTAATTAATATACTAATTCACCCCCTCTTAGTAGATAGTTGTAATCCAGCAATTAGTATCAGAGCCCTAGTTCCTTAAAAGAAGTTTAATCAGCTCAAGTAGATCTTGGACGGTGAACACAAATGGATAGTCAATACGGCTCTCCCTCAAATAAGGAATTTTTTTTTGATGGATCAAACCATGTTTTTTGGATCATAAGAATCAAATATATATATATATATATATATATATATGTATATATATCTATATGTATATATATATATATATATCTATATATACATATATATATGTATATCTATATATATGTATATGTATATATATATATATATATATGTATATGTATATATATATATATGTATATGTATATATATATATATATATATATATATATATATATATATATATATATATATATATATATATATATATATATATATATATATATATATATATATGTATACACACACACACACACACACACACACACACACACACACACACACACACACACACACACACACACACACACACACACACACACACACTCCTACTACAACTCTTACTAATCAGTCTACGAAAAAATCATATGAGAGCAATGCCAAGGCTAAGAAATCCATTTTATGTAGATTGTCTAATATAGAGTTTATCAAAGTGATGCATTACCAAAATGCACAATATATCTAGAACAAATTAAAGAGAATCTATGAAGGTGATGACAAGGTAAAATAGGCCAAGGTATAAACATTCAATGGCAAATTTTAAAGCCTTAAAATGAATGAATAAGAGAAAATTTTAGACTATATCCTCAAAGTAGATGAAATAGTCAATTAAATTAGAGGAATTGGAGAAGATATGAAAGATCCTATCATTATCAAAAAGGTCTGACAATATTTTTGATCAATGTATGATACTAAAATATATATAATAGAGGAAGCAAGTGATCTGGATAAACTCACTATTGATGAGTTGCATGAAATATTCACAACCTATGTGATGAGAATGGGAAAATAAATACCTTCAAGAGAGAAGCTACATTCAAAGATTCCAAAATAGTAAAGGCAAACACAACTACATCTTGATCTGAGGAGATTGATGAAGAAGAAGCCAACTATTTCAAAAGAATAAGAAGAGTCTCTAGAAAGTACAAAGGCAAGTTACCCTTTAAATGCTTTAACTATGGTAAATTAGGAAATTTTTCTGCTAAATGGCCTTATAACAAGAAGGATAACTTTGAGAAACAATATGATAGTAAAAATGGTGAAACCTCACTATTACAAGAAGAATAACTTCTTCAAAAACAAGAAATGTTTATACATAAAAGAAGATAGTGATTCATTGGATGATAGTGATAGCTCTGATAATGACCATGACTATGATTTTATGGCTAAGGAAAAGGAATTCATATTCATGACATTAGGATCAACTTCTATGGATCAAGAATAAGTTTAAGAATTAGATGAAGAAGAAGGATAAATGGATCTAGAGTGTGAACTCATCTTTGCTCTAAAGGAAATTGACTAGCTAAGAATAGAGAACTCAAAACATAAGAAGCTTGGATAAAAGTACATTTAATAAGTGTTGAAAAGTTTTGAAAAATATGATCATATGGTGGTTAGCCTAAATACATAAATACAAGAGGCTAAAATAATAGAAGATGTAGTCAAACTTGAACTACAATCTAATTATGATGAGTGCATGAAGTTAGAACTAGAGATAGTGGCTTTGAGAAGAGAACTTGAGAAAACTAAATATCAAATAGATAAAGGTCTAAAGCTGAAAGGAGGATCATCATTCTTGATGATTTGATCAACTCTTAAAAGACTTTAAAAGAGAGATCTAGTCTTGGTTATGAAAAAGTAAAAAGTCTCATAACTAGTACATCTACTAACCTATATGACAAATTCAAAGGAGAAGGAGAATTAGGAGTAAAGAAAGAGAAATCTTGAAAGGATACAAAGATATATACAAGCACTACTAATGTGAAGAAATCTATAGGAGAAAAAAATCCTAAAGAAAATAAGAAGATAAAGGTAGCTAATGCAGATGGTTAAACAAGAGTGAGAGACTTGAAGAAGCTATAGTTTAGAATAACTCCTCATCCTACACAAAGAAATGTTATGACCAGGTATTCGTCATCTTTCTATGGTTATTCTTATACTTGTAATAAATTTGGTCATAGGGCTATTGATTATAGAGTTGTACCTAAAAGGATAAAAAAATTGTAAGAAAAAATTCATTTGCAGCCTTGTTAGATACAAATGTAATATGTTATAATTGGAATAATTTTGGTTACATAGCTAAATAATGTAGAATAATTTTTTTTAGACCAAAAACACAAAGTAAGATGTGATCAAGGAATATTTCTTGGTTATTCTACTGAAATCAAATCCTACTCATATTACAATAAAAGGCTACACTAGATTATAGATAGCATTAATGTCAAGGTAGAAAAGGCTTAAAATAAGTTAAACCTAACAAAGAAATATTTATTGAAGAATCAAAATTTGAAGAAGAAACAACTAATGAAGAGCATGAGGAAGTAAATGAAAAGGCACCTAAAAGATTTGTTCAAAATTATCATCATATAAAGAAGATCATTGGTATTAAGAATGAAGGAGTTCAGACAAGGAGAAGAGTTTCACAAAATAAGTAGCTAGTAAGTTTTGCTCTAATGTCAGAAATTGAGCCTAAAAGCTATGTTAAAATTAGAAATGGTGAGAATTGGCTAAAATCCATGGAATAAGAACTAAGCCAAATTGGAAAGAACAAAAGTTGGCCATTAGTTCCAAGATCTACAAACAAGAATGTAATAAGTACAAAATGGGTCTTTAGAAACAATATCAATGAGGTTGGAACTATCATAAGAATTAAGGAAATATTAATGTGCAAAGGATATGCACAAGTTGAGGGTATTGATTTTGAGAATTCCAGTTGCTAGATTTCAAGCAATAAGAATGTTTCTAGCATTCTTTGTTTATAACAAGTTCAAAGTCTATCAAAAAGATGTTAAGTCTACTTTATTGAATGGGAACCTAGAAGAGGAAGTCTACATAAAACAACCTAAATATTTTTATCTATCAAAGGAAGAAGATTATGTGTGCAAATTAAAGAAAGCTCTGTATGGTCTAAAACATGCACCTAGAGCACGGTATTCAAGAATAGACGAATACTTGTAACAATAAATATTCAACAAAGGATGTGCACACAATAATCTATACTTTAAATAAGAAGGTTAGTATATGTTTATTATTTTTTTATATGTAGATGACACCATATTTGGTGGTAGAAATAAAAAAATGCAAATAATTTTCTACTTAAATGCAAAGTGAGTCTGAGATGTCTATTATTGGATGACTTTCTTTCTTCCTTGGTCTAAAAATAGCATAAAATAATGAATGGATATTTATATCCCAAACCAAGTATGCTAAGGAAATGCTCAAGAAGTTTATCATGGAAGATAACCAACTAGTAGATACTCCCATGATTACTAGTTGTAATTTGGGAAAAGATGATGAGTCCCTTGATGTAAATTAGACTTGTATAGATTAATGACAGGTAGCTTGTTATACCTAACTACACAAAGACTTGATATCATGAAAGTAGTGTGTATGGTTACAATATTTCAAGCTACTCTTAAAGAATCACATGTCAATGCAGTGAAAATAATATTTAGATATATCAAAATCATAATTGACTATGGTCTATGATATCCTAAAGATGAAGACTTCACTTTGACAACATATAAAATGTTGATTGGGTAGGAACTATAAATTATAAAAGAAGCACTAGTGGTAGTGCATTTTTCCTATTAAACAAACTTGTTTCATGGCTAAGAAAAAATCAAGAGTCAATTACACTTTCTATAATAGAAGCAAAGCATGTGTCAATAGTGGCATTTTTCACTCAAGTTTTATGGATGAAGAAAATACTTAAAGACATTAAGGAAGAGTATAAATCACCTATCTCTATTATTTGTGATAATGCAAGTGTTATTAACATATAAAAAAATCTAGTGATGCATTCCATAACAAAGAACATATCAATCAACTATCACTTCTTAATAGAAAATGTTTCAAATCAAGATCTCACAATGGAATATGTGCCAACTCAGGATCAAATTATAGATATATTCACCGAACCTCTACCCAAGGAATAGTTTGAGTATCTGAGATATAAGTTAGGAGTGGTGGCTCCTACATCATATCACTAGATCCTGGTGATAAGGAATGAGTCTAGAGGGAGTATCATACATGTCTTCTAAACCCCTAGAAGAAAAGATAAAGGGCGACTTAGATATACATATTATTACAAAATTTTAATAATTTAATGTTTATAGATTCTTAGAAAAATTACTTTATATGATAAATGGGGAGAAAAATTTGGAAAAACTATGAATAATTTGGAGTCCCATTACCATTTATGCCAAATGGGGATAAAAAGTGATAATTCTCTTTACAAATGGAGTAGAACATGTGTCCAAGTTGAATTTTAGAAAAATTGCCTTGGAGAAAAAGTGCAAATCCTCTCTATAAAAATTAGAAAGAGAAGAGCATATGTACAAGTTGATTTTAGGAATATGTTATATTACCTAAAGGGGAACAATTTTGGTATGAATAGTTTCATCTGAATCCAAAGCAAGCAATGCCATAGAAGGATCTAAGTATTAGAAGAACAAAGCATTTAGTTTGCCATCAATGACAAAGGGTAGAAGTATGAATGTCATTAATTTTAATTATATGAATATGGTGATTTTATGATGTGAAATATATCCTATCATAGGTTAAGGATGAATGGAGAGCTTGTGTGCATGAGTTTAATTCATCTAGCTCTTCATTTTGTTCATCTAGACATTTTAGGTCTAGTGGTAGAAAATCTAAATAGGCAATTTGATGACATCATCATTACCATGTGTGGATGAGTCTGGGGGAGTTGGTCATATGGATGTGATCAAATTAGCACCTATTTATTATGTACTAGATTTGAAGTCATGTAATGAAGTATAGTAAAAAATATGAGGATGGAAAGTTGTCTACTCAAACATAATTCACTAAGTTTCCTTAGCCAAATTTGTAGAGGGGTTCACGTAAAGCCAAGTAAGAATGTTGATGAGGTTATTATTCACACAAATAGAGGTTTCAAGACAAAATTATCATATGTATTTATTAATTTTTATGCCTAGTTTCTATGCACTATATCTCATGTCACATGATGTAGCATGATAAAAGATATTCATGTGCAAAGTTGGGCTCCCAGGCATTTTGATAGTGTTTTCCCATAGTTAAATTTGTATATATCAAGACAAGATGATAAGGAATTTTGATCATGTCATAAATTACATGTATGAATATTTTAGGATCATATTTATATATGTATGGAATCCCCTATGTGAGAGGATCTATGCACCAAATTTAAAGTTATGAAACTAAGCACAACAAAAGTTATGAAAGAACAAAGTTGGCCTTTCAGGCAGTTATACACATAGTTGGCTATGTGGTAAAATAAATTTGAGTGAGTAGATAAATGGAATCATATCTCACATCCACAAAATATTCAAGAAGAAATGAACATATGGGTTTATTTAGTATTATGCATAGTTTATGTGGTCCAAATTTTAGAACAAGCAGTTGAGTGAAGTAAAAGATATAAAGGTGCCATGTTGACCTTATAGATAGATTGAAATCATTCCCATACTTATTCGGATTTGCATAAGGTAAAGTTTAAACAACTCTTGAAGAGATCAACATAGCACATTTTCTCTAAGGTTTTAGAATGTAGTAAGATGAGGATAAGTGGTCAAAGTTTAATGTTAAGCTGATATAAAGATTGAGCTTATCAGAAGATCAAACGGTGAGAGGATGATTGTGTAATGAATATCTAACAAATCAAGTGGAATTAATGGTATAAAGTGTTTTATGTTTATCAACATTTAGGCATGATAAAGACCAATCTATTTTGATGAGATCTATTGAGCATATTCATTTCAAAGACTTAGGAAGCAATGAGATGAGATTAAGAGCTTGATGTTAATATTACATAGAGGTAAAATTCATGAAACTATGAAGATCTAACAACATGTGGGAGGTTGGACCAAAATATCTAATGGATGTATTTTAAAGTTCGAACATTGAAACTTCAAAGTGTACAAGGATCCAATGGGGATCATGAACCTATCATAAATTGATCTAATGGGTGCATTTGAAAGTTGAGAAATTTGAATGAAGACCATTAGATCATGGCAAAAAATTTAATATCAATGGCTAATATTTAAAGATATGTTCATTACAATGGTCACGAGGAGGAAATTGTAGTTAAGCCATAAAATATGACGCAAATAATGAAATTGATCATTTCAATCGATCAAATATATGAAATATGGCATGTGCATAAAAATAAGAGTCTATTATATGATGAAAATATTATTGAAACCAAGAATCATGGTATTGATTCATGATTTCAAGATGTGGGAAACTTGTTGTTAAAGATATGGACTAAAGTCCAATAGAACTAAGTATGATGTGTGAGCAAAAAAGTGTGAACACAAAAAATATTTGAAATCTAGATCAAATGCTTATATATATATGTCAGCTAGGATATAGGCAAAAGTTGATGGTGTTATTGAATTATGTCAAATAATAAAATATAGAGACACATAGACAGAGGGGTAGAGAAGAGAAGAGGAGAGAGAGAGAGAGAGAGAGAGAGAGAGAGAGAGAGAGAGAGAGAGAGAGAGAGAGAGAGAGAGAGAGAGAGAGAGAGAGAGATCATGAGTAGTTATATACCATACCTATAACAAAGATTTGAATTAGATTTATTTATGAATCAACATTATAATCTAGAGTTGTAGCTACATAATATAGATCTGATTAGTAGGTACTATAAGATAAGCTAAGTTGTTGATTAGTTAGGGATTTGGTGCTTCCTTAGAGTAGTTGATATTAAATTAGAGGATTGGTGTCTCCTTAGGTTTGGTGCCCTTAAATATTATAACTAGTGAGGTTATTTATTATGAGGTTGGATTAAAATAGTAGATTTTAAAAGCTATTCTCATGGTGGCTTTTCCCATATTGGGTTTTCCATGATATATCTAGTGTTGTGTATATTTGTGTGTATGTGATCTCTACATATATCTTTAATATGCATTAAAAGTTTTGAAAAAGACTAAGTCAATCTATTGATTCACCACCCCTCTCAGTAGATAGTTATGTTCCAACACTTGGCACACCAAATTGAAGACAACCTTATGGGCTGATAGGATAACCCCCTAGAAGTCAGTAAGGAATTCTCCTTTTTTACTTCTTTATGGAAGAGAGGATAGGTTTTCTATCTCTCAAGAGTTACCTACCTTAGATTTGGCACATCAATTAGAGTTTCTTAAAAACATCTTAATAGGGATGAGATTTATAAAAGTAATGGATCTACAAGAGACTAGAGATAAGGCTCATCAAGCTATGGAGCATCACCAAGTATTAATGAAGAGGTTTTTTGATAATAAGGAAACTCCAAGATCATTTCAAGAAGGTCACATAATATTTAAGTGTGATGAAGATATAAAAAGACTAGGAAGGCATACCAAATTTGACATCCTATAGAGTGGACCATATGCCATAATCAAGTGCAAGAAAAGTATTTTTTTCCAAATATTAAGGATGAATGGAGAATAGATACCTATAATTATGAATGGGATACATTTGAAGCCTTTCTACTGAGGAGTAAAAGTCAGTTTTTTAAATAGTAGATTAGGTGTGTGTTTTATTTTAGTTGCATTCCCTAAGTGTTTTAGTTGAATATACGTGTGTTTTTTATTTGTGTCTTATTATTTTATTATTTAGTGTGTTGTTTTAAGGTAATTTTTGTGTCAAAAATATTTAAATGTGACTCCATATCCCAATGGATAGGATTAGGCAATTGTTCATGGCATAACAAGCATACCCTTGGGAAATTACCAAGAATGTTGACCATTTTTACTACAAGTTAAAATCGGTCAACACCCTATAGTTAAGCCTTGATATGGGGGTATAAAATTATATAATATGGTGTTTTATGGTTTATTTAATGTCATTATAACCTTGTTCATGATTTAGTTTATTTTTACATCATTTGGAGTCATCTAGGGGGTCAGACCATCATGGCATGTCACATAAGAATATACAGGGCAGTCTAGTTGTTCATTTTACAAGTGTGATAATAAAACCTTTCAGGCCATAAAGATTACATGGACATAGTTATTTTGGTGTAAATATCAACCTATATAAATTTTATGTCTTGATGAGCTTGCTATCTCAAGATATAAGCATTTAAATTTGAACTAGTAGAGATAGACATACATAGGGACATCAAGTTCAAGGTTTAGGAACTAACCATTTAAGTTAAAAATATCTAAAGGATCTTGAGATTGAATGTAAAGCTACCAAGTGGAAAAATTGAATTAAATTAATCTAATATCAATGACACATGGGTGCTTAACAAGGTAAAAATTTCAAAAAGTGACCAGATTAAGGATCAATAGCACATGTTGAGTCGTGCAAATAAGGTCGATGATCTACATTTAAATACTAGGACCTAGATATAATAAATCACATCAAGTCATGTAAATAAGATCCAATAGTGCAAGTTAGGGTTAAAGAGTCAAAGGATCCTAATATTTTATATTCTCATGCCAAGTGTCATAATATAACTAAACAAGAAGATCAATGGTGTGTGTTTGATCTTATTAGCTAAGATCAATGGTACACATTTAACTGAAAAACTAAGATTAATAGTGCATATTTGGTCATAGGTCAAAGAGCCTAGATTGAATGCAAGACTACCAAGTGGCATAAGAGCATTAACTAGATAGGTTGATGATAGGATCCATAGAAAGCACATAATCCTACCAGATGTCATAATCTCATATGTCTGCATCATGGGTTAATGCTAGATGTTGAAAGTCAAATTAAAAAGACTTTAGAGGAGATTGATAGAGAAAATTAGACTAGATTCTAGATGGAAAAGATGAGGATATGTGTCCAAATGATGATAGGCATATTTTAAAATGGAATGAGCAATGTGGCAAAGGAATGCCACATAGGTAGCCATGTAGGATCAAAGGATTATATAGTGAAGAAATTACTTCATACTCTTATTCTACCATGAAATCTCAATCGAGATCTAAGATAAAAAATGATCGCTAAATGTGAAGAGTCAAGGTTTAGGAGACAAATGAATGACTATATATGGTAAATACAAGTGTCTAGAATTTATCTAGTATTTAGGAAAACATAGTATGACTACCATATCATGTTTCAACCTAATTGAAATAGTACATATGTGTCAACTCTCCTATTTTATTTTCAAATGTTCGAGAGATGATCCCTAATGAAAAAAGTTTCCTAAACAAGAAAGGAGAGTCATGTGCTACATTTCAAGAAGTTTCATAATTTGGAGTACCATTTGTCCTATCAAACTATACATGGTTTCTTTCTCACTCCATTCTCCTAATATTTAACTAGTTTTCATGCCTTGACATGTGGCATAGTGACCTTTGGACTTCTTTTTACTCACTTCCTTCTCCAATTCTATAAGTAGCTACCATTTTGGCCTTTGTAAAAAAAGGACCACACCATGTATGGTGAATCCCTATTAGTTTTAACATTGTACTTTACCTTAGAATAATAAATGAAATATATTTTGATTTCATATCTCATCTTGTTAAAGTGTGTGAAGAGATGTATAGTGAATAACTGAGTGATATCAATATATCCTTGATTTCTCTTAATCCTTCCATGTTTAATGAAAATGATTTCATTCTAACAGGTCATATAAAGTGTAGTTAAGTGTATGAATCTATCTTAATCATATAATGAGCCTTAGTATCTATAACTAATTTATGGTTTTACTTACCTTGGATTGTTTTCATGTATCTCACCATCATATTGAAACACTAATGTTAGTGCATTATAGGAATCTTAGGTTAGTGTTGTAGGAATTATTTCTTTGTGAAAGAAGTAAAATAGTCATGTGAAATACATCATGGTGAATGACCCTTTTATAATAGGTTTATTTCATGAAACTTTTATCCTTTTTCTTATACATGCAAATAGTTATCATAGGTGATATTACTTCAAGGTAAATTCAAGGAATTATCCATTAAATCTAGAGGCTCACTTTCACTATAGGTACACCCACATACCTAGAATTATTCCCATTTTTTCCAAATATAAAAGAGGCTTAAACACCTTCTTTTAGGGTGCAATATTTAGTTATAATAGGAAGGCTCATGATAACTTAATGATGAGTTCCTTAAGGGATCCCCTCTTCATAAGGGGGATAAGGCATCTCCTTAGGAATGAATGGATAAACATGAGATATAATGCTAATATCTATGTTATCTATTGTTAAATTACAATTATCTCTTTGAGTACTAACATGTCCATGAGAGAAGGTATGGTTTTATTGCATTTTGGATAAATCGACATATGATGTAAATTATAACTAGGTGTAGGTCAAAGTATAACAACTAACATATCAAGAGGAAATAAACCTAATGGATCAAGAACTTTGGAAATATTGTATGGATTAGTCATATCATTATTGAATATCATGATCTAAATATGATCAAAATTAATAAGGGTAGAATACAAAGTATGGCTTTCCCTTAGTTGGGCATTAGATGATTATGATGGTAATCATAAGAAAGGTTGCTATAAAGGTTGGATTCCTAGGTTATGAGACTTAGATAATTTATAGGTTCCTAACCCTCTTAGGTTGAATGAGAGGATGGATGACATGATCATTTTTAAGAGATTGATGATTTCAACCATCAACATGCTAGAAACTACCAAACTAGTGATCAACTCTAAACTAGTGCCTTTTTTAGCCATCACTACATTATTATCTTCTTATTTATATTTTATTATATCTTTAGGTATTTTAGACCATTTATTTAAGATAACCACTTTAAGCTTTACATGATCAGTAACTTCAACCAACTATGAGGTTTTTATGACCATATTAGTAGGTAGATAGTAATCAAAGTATATCTCAATTTTCTTATGCATGTTTTTTTATATAATATCAAAAGGTTTAGGATACCCTTGTGCTACAAAAAATGTTCACTATGTGTTAGAATCAAATTCATTGTAACAAATTTGAAAGTATAGCCTTCATCCTATGTATCCAAGGCCTTCCTAGGATCATGTTATACTTGGTATCTATTTCAATTTATTTCCTTCATTTATTAGTTTTTAAATTAGATAAGAGTAAATGAGTATTAGGGTGTGTAGATGAATACCTGGTATAATACATGCATTGATCTAGACAAATGTGGGAACTCTTTTTTGGCTAGGGTGGATAACTTACAAACCACAAGAAGATTAGAAGAAAATTTTTTAAATGGTAGGTTAAGTGGATTTCCTAGCATATGCTAGATCCAAGAATCACGAGGCTTTCTAAGAGGATATCAATTAGCTTATAAGACAACTAAGTCAAAAATGATATGATAAATATACTTTCATTCAAATGATAAGAAAGCAAATATGAAAGAAAATAAACAATGTACCTATTTGATAGAAGATATGGCATGATGTACAAATGTACCAAGGTCAGGTCCAGAGGGTTTGGTTAGGGTCTATAGATAGTTTAAGAATATAAATAAGGGTTTGATTGGATGAAATTGGGAGAAAATAAAAATCTAGTATTTTCTCTAATAGTGACCATCAATAGTAAAGGTGATCAGTAATGGATAGATTCGATCGGTGATGGTTAGGTAACCAATGATAGTTGTTGTGACTGGTGATATTTGCAATAACTATTGATGGTTTCCTATGGGTGTCTATGGAGGATTAAAAGGATGGTTAATATGAGGTAAATAATGGGTAGAAGGAGGGATATGGGAACTATGGATAATGAAGGATGTGCAGATATATTGATCAAGATAGAAAATTTAAATGACAAAATAAAATGCTAAATTGAGTTAATGATGCATGTATGATTCCAAGTGGATGATAGTTGAAACTTGAAGAGATTTGAATAGAATAAAATTAATCCTACCTTCAAAAGTTACATGGATAGATCTTCACAGTATTGGATGCCTGTATAAAGAGAACAAGAGAATTTGGATGTAAATTTTTAGATCCTAAAACCCCTCCAAAATCCCTACATTTATAGAAAAAACTTGCTAAGGCAGGAGAGATGCTTTGAGGTAAAGTTGTTAAGTTGACAAGATAAAGATGCTTACTTTCATTATTTTTTAAAAGCTAGTTTTAAATCATGTTGTCATTTTGGAGAGTGTTGTTCTCAAATAAAGTTGGCAATTATTTTAAAGCTTAAGGCAAGGTTTATGACCATAACGATCGATGATTAGGGTAAATCATCAATGGTTACCCTAATCGAAAATGGTCGAATGGCCATAAGTAAATGGGTGAAAAGGGCTTAACTTCAGTGATATTTTAAGAGGGTGTTTTGACATAATGAAGTCATAAATAGGGGATAGTAAGTTAGGTGGGGTCCATAGGTCAAGATGACATCATAAACTATCATTATACAATATCCTTCTTTGACATATAACTTGTTTAACACCATCTTGGGACTAAGAGTGATTGGGAGTAAAATGGTACCTATGGAAATAAATTTGAGGATATCATACCCTTATAGGGTGTTATGAGTCATGGAATAGTTGGTTTCCCCATAACCAAGATTTTATAGGAAATAAAAGAGAAAAATATAGACATCCATTCCATAATCAACCATGGATCTATATACATAATTATTGTAAATCCAAACCTATGGAAATAAGGATATATCCCCCCTCCCTACCATTTCAAAGAAATAACTAGCATATCAAGAGTCCTAACCTTGGAAACATATCTAGATCAATGTGGTTGATCTAAACTTTTGGAAGAAGAGTAACACTAGATAAATGTTGTGATCATAGGGTATTAAGAAAGTTTAATCAAGGAGTAGGTGAGTTATTTAGTAAATCAAGAAATGAAATGTGAGATAACATCTTTGTTATATTTGAGATAAAATCATAGTTCCCTACGGGCTTAGGGATATACTTGGTTTTTAAAATGTTTGAGGGATTGAAAATTTTAGGTTGATATTATTGAGTGTGAGTAATGGTATTCTCCTCTTTATCAACTTAACTCCATAACTCCTATTACACTAGTTTTTCCTTGTACTAAAAACTAAGGATAAACATTAATACTATTAGTTCCAAAGGTGGAGGATTTGACAACATGGGTGCATGTTTCCATGGGTTGATTATGTTGAATTAGGTGGTTATATGGGCCACCTTGCTATTGATTTTTGATAATGTGTACTTGGTGGTTAGGAAAAGGGTTTTGGTAAATTTTTGTTTTTTATTTTGAGGGGTGACATGACTATGTAGAAGGGCCTAAGGTTTTGTACCAACATTCCTTAATAACATGTCTACAAAAGTTTATCTTTGATCCTCAGGGAGATTTTGGATGAATTTATTATACTCATTTTAGTTTCAAGTATCATGACTAATAACCTAATGGAAGATAAATTAAACATTAAGTTCATATTCTTTAGGCCTCAAAATTTTCCCTTATTGACCAAACCCTTAGTGAATATTTATTTGGTAATGGATTTGGTTTTATAACTAGGGAAAATAATCAACATATAGATATTGGTTTTGATTTTGGTTTTGTTACTACATGTTACATGGTGGTGGTCAGTCAAAATCAATTATATGAATGGTATTTGGGGTATTATAGCTCATAAAACCTTTATTATTATTGTAATTGGTGTTATTCTAGGGATGAGACTAATTATTGTTCATAGGGTTTGGCCTTTTGTTATGGTTGGTAATGACATCAATGGTAGAATTACTATTTTGATATAGGATCTTAGGACTTTGTTTATTGGTATTATTTGGACTTGCATTTTGAAACAACCCATTATTTTAGTTTGGGGTGATGATGCATCTATTGGTATTGTAATTTCAATGACCACTATGAATGGTTGCATCATCAATCTATAAGATACTCTCAAGATATTCTTCATAGGATTGATATGGGAATTTATAGACATCCTCCCACTTATAATTGCTAAGGGAGTGGAGGAGGAGGTCACATAGTTCACGTTGATCCATGTGAGGCATACTAGTAGATGAATATAAAACCGATAATCATATATTGATTTAATGCAAAACTAACTCATTTTGTTATTATTTAATGTGAAATAAACCTCATGTGTCAGTATTTAGGAGTTTATTCATATCAAAGGATTTGACAAAATCAACCATGAGTTGGTGAAAAGAATGTATAGATCCCTCATATAGGCAATAAAACCAATCAAGTATTATCCCCTCCTGGGTTTTGGAGAAAATATTTGCAATAACTCCATCCGAGGGTAAGAACTCCTTAATACATATAACATATGCCTTGATGTGTGTATTTTGATCTCCATCTCATTTGAACTTGGGAAGGTTAGATAGGGTACATGGGAGAATAATCCCTCATATGTTGAGATAGGGAGGCTTCTTAAAGTCCACAGATTAGGTTCTCATGTTGTTAAAGTATGTTTTTCTCATGGTAGGATTAGAGTGGAAAGGTGGGATCACATAGGGGTTAGTTTGGTAACCACTATAAGGGACAACACAAGTTTGATAAGGTGAAGTAGATTAAGTTGGACAATAGTTATCTTATTGAGTAGATTTGGAATACATATAGAAGTAAGGAGGAATATTATTAGATGTAAGGGGTATATATAGCTTTCACATGGATGGAGGCTATGTAATGTGGGGAATAGCCCATTTATGGTTGGGGGGTATGGATAGGAGGAACATAACTCAGAGTGGTAAATAATGAAGGCTTGCTTATAAAACATTATTTTGAAAAAGTACAATGTAAGTTTATATACTTCCCATTAGGGTTTGGGTATGAGATTGATTATATGGAAGGAATTTATAAGTGTCTAGGTTTGGGACACCATGAGTAAGGATGTCCCTAATGGATTGGTTAGAGGCATAGATTAGTGGTTTATAATCTTTTTATGGTGGAAAAATGTGAGTTTGTTGTTATAATGATGGATGAGTCATCATTTGTTTGGGAGAAATAAAAGAATGGGCTTATATAATGGAACTTGGGCCAATATTTTGAATCATAAATTGTTGGTTTTTTATAGGTCATGAATTTAACCCACTAGGTGTTGATAAGTTAATTTAGGCCAATGGTTTAATTAGGCATGGGAATCACTTTTACAAGAGGGGTAGAGGAATGATATTTTCTAGTCTAAAGAGGTTGTTTTAGAGTGACATCCTAAAAATTAGTGGTTATGGTTTATACTAGTGGGTTGAAGGTATCTTGGATCTTATTAGGGGGATTCATGGACACTTTCATGTGATTAAACTCATCCTCTAAGTGGTATATCCTTCCTAGATAATGATCATAATTAGCAACACTTTCTATTACTAGGATTTTTAGGCTAATCAATGGTCTAGCAGATATGTGAGAAGTGGTCATACCTCCCCTAGTAAGGGTCATAACTTCAAATTTGGGATGATTATTAATATTTTAGAAAATGTCTAGTATCTCATGAACAAAGACCCCACTCCTCGTTTGGGTATTAGGATGAGAATAATCATAAAATCATTAATCTAAATTGGTGTTAAAGGTAAGGTTACTCTAACTTACCAATGAAGGCTCACTATATTAGAGTTAGCTTCTTATATACCCCTTTAGGCTAAGTGATATGCCTATGTAATATCTATACATATTTTAGGGGTATATGGATACCTGTAGAAAAGATGGAAGTATGAAGGAAAGTGGAAAAGGGAGAAATAAAAAGAGGAAGAAAGGGGTAACACTATTGATGAAAATATTTCTCATTGGGTTAAATAATTTATGTACATGTGAATACCACATGCTAAATTATTCAATCTATTTATTAAGGTTAATCTGAGTGATCTAATGTAATGGATGGGCTCTAGATAGGATAATGGGTCGGGTTGGTTGTTAGGTAGAATGTGACTTGAAATGGGTGGTGGTAAGGAGTTTTCATGATGTAACAAAAATACCTACACAACATCATAATACTCATTGAGAATGTCTAGCTATGTGGAAACATATCTCTAAGGTCCTTCTATCTCTATTAATGAGGATATAAACCTCCTAATCGATATTAGGACTAGGAAAATGAGTGAGGTTAAGTTGAATGACTCATGAGATGTGATCATCTTTGTCAAGATAACTATGCCTAGTCAATATCATCCAAAAATTTTAATCATGTATGATGAGGATCAGCATTTTGAGAAGAAGAAAAGGTATAGGTGTGGATATAGGCTTGAATCACATTATATTATTTACCTTTGTAAAGGGGAAGGATGATGATTGGTCGATCAAACTTTTTTTCTTATTCCTCTAAGTCATTAAGAGAGTCAAAATTGATGTGGGAGATTAGGTTGGAATGGAAAAACTCTCTCATAATATCAATGTTGATATCAAAATTCATATTGACTATGGAATTAGGTTCCCTAACCATAGGGAAAATACTTTTGTATCAATATAAAGTGTTTTAAGAAGTGTCATCCAAAAGGGAATAAGTAAGGTGTAAGTGTATGATGTTGTTTGGGTAGTTGAGAATTCAAATATAATTGATGTATTATTAGAATCAAGGTTTCAATTAAGAGGCTTGCATGGTTTGGTAAGGATTTTTAGTGTTTTTGGCTTGTTTTTTTCTTAAATAATATTTTTGACTTGAAAATGAAAAGTACCTATTTGGTTTAATTAAATGACATAATAATAGATAATGATAAGAAAACTAAAATAGATAAATAATTAAAAAAAATTACTTTTTTGGTCTTTTCCAATTTATTTTGAATGCATGAATGTTGTGAGAGAGAAATATACTCTAACTAAGCAAATGCTAATTTTTCTAATTGTTATAGATGCAACCTAGATGAATCCAGGTGTTTTATTCCTTTTTTTTGCATTTTTTTAAGTAAGTATGAATATATGTATGTGTGAACTAAATTTTCTACCAACATGAAAATTATTCAAGAAGAGGTTTAGGTTGTAAACAATAAAATACTATTAAGTTCCTAACACTAATTTTATGCATATAAAGTCAAAACAAACTTTTGAATTTCCTAGACTGGATGTACACTATATATGAAAAATAATTTATTTTAATTAAAATAATTGTCTAAATTATGAATTTCTATTATTATGGGCTAAAAACAACATCAATATTGAAACAAGGCATTTTGTCCACCTAGGTCAATCTAGGGTTTTATTGTTGCTATTGTGTGTGTGAATGAAAGGAGTTCATTTTTAAATTAAAAATTGGTTATTTACAATGGTTTAAGGCATATGTTTTATATTATTAGATGCACCTATGGTGTGGATGCAATATTTGTATACTATGAAAGAATATAATGAATTCAAGAAAAAAAAAAGACTATCTACTTTTTTGTTGAAAATACTTGGGAATGAAATGATTTTTTTCCTATCAAATTTGATTTTTTTAGAAATATAAATATAATATATAACAATAAAAACTTATCCAATATAATCTAATAAAAAATAGACTGAAATGAAAAAACCTCCAACCTAATCAAGGCAGATGTCCTTAGTATGCTAGTTGCTTTATCCATTTAAATATTATAGAAAATATCTAAAAATGAAGATGAACCAATGGTTTTCATAATAAGGGGAATAATAATGGAGACAAAATATTAAATAAATAGTACATACTCTATGTTTGGTTGAGTGCACTATCTAAAAAGACTAGTTTGTAAAATCAATGACACTTATTTACTTGCAATTATATAGTCAATCACAAGCATAATAGAGGTAGAGATTAAAATAATGGTAGTAGTTTGTGGATATAAAACAATCCATAAAATCTAGGATCCAATGAAAAAATTTAGAAACAAAAATTAAACCAAAATTTTCTTAATTGTAGAAGAGAAATGGAGGTTGCATGAAGAAGTTTAATTGAGTTGAATTGGAAGTAAAACCTAAAAGGCACTCAAAATGATTGAAAATAGAAGCTAGAGTGAGCTAGGAAAACTTGGAGGTAAAACTAATGTGGAAAATTAAATAAATTCAAAATCAAAATGTAAAAAAATGTGAAAGAATGAATCTCAAGAGCTAAATTTTGAAGATGGGGAGAAGTGACAGAACCACCCCACTTTTTAAGGAGAAATTATGCAACCATTGGTTCTTGTAATGAAAACACCACTATAAATCATGAAATAACCTATATTTAAACCAAAAAAACTGTAATATGATTATATTTCAACATGTGGAGGTTTTTTAACCTAGAGTAATGGTCTCATCATGCTTGGTAGTGGTTTTGTCATTTAAAGACGGTTTTAAAAATTAGGTTATCAAGGGATGTAAAGGCCAAGTATACAGAGGATAAAGGGAATACAAGGGCGAATAACAAGTAATATGGATAATTGGATATATATAACCTTATTCTAAGCACTCATTAAGAGTTCATTATATCATCATCAGACATTATACTAGACATATCACACTATGCAATTTTTAGTTGGATACAAGTACTTATGTGAGGAGATAGGTGGAAATAAAATATAGAATTATATAATGATATATTGATATAATTCATGATACCCTAATCTACTATCCTACTAAAACCCAATTGACATCATCTCTATAATGAGGCCAACTTTTGATTTTGATATTTGACTAAGATAGGAGATGTGCCAAATAATGATGATGTATTTTGGTTTGATCTAAATTTAAAGATATAATTTTAATTTTATTTTGTTGTTAATTATTATATATTTTTATATTCTTCCTCCATACATATTCATAAAAAAAACCATGGATGAAAATAGGTAGCTAACACAAGATATCTTACAGTTGGTTATTAGAGAGAATGACCTAAAGAGCATGGTGCCCAAAGACTCCTAGACTTTCCCACATGCAAGTGTGAAATATCAAAACAAACATAAATATGCCTCAATTGAGATAATAATATAAGGATGGGGATTATGGAAGATATCACCATGTAATAAATATGATATAATGATGAATATTCTCATATCTGATCATGAGGAAAAATAATTATTTTGAAGGGATGAGCCTATACTATAATATTCATGTCACTATGTAAGTCATACCAACATAAAATGTATCTATTAAAAGAATGGATAAAATTAGTAATAATATCAAAATAGGGTTAAAGTAAATGGTCATCCAAAAAGAGGGGGAATGTAAAAGGCCATCCATAAAGAGGGGGAATGTAAGTGGTCATCCCAAAATAGGGGAAATTAAATAAGGGCCAAAGAGTCACAAGGAGACTAAGGCAAAAGACAATTAAAAGTGATAAATATTAAATAAATAAAACCTAAAAGTGATAGGTAATCTGTACATTAAAAATAAAGGCCAAAAGTAAAAATGATATAAAACTTGAAGGTGATACCTAGGTTTTATGAGAGAAATAAAGGATGAAATTAAAAATACCAAAGAACCAAAAATGAAGTAATGGTGAAAGAAAAAATCATCCAAAAAGAGGGAGAAATAAAATAAAATGTAGAAATGGAAAGAAACAAGAGACAAAACAAGAAGAAAAATCTATGCTCACGTCTATGTCAAATAAGAACATGTGAAATGCATGCATATGTGTCTCATAAAGTTTTTTGAAACTGAATTTGTTTGTTTGTTTATAATATGTGAAAATTTATTTATGGATTACTTAATTATAAGGATGATATATTAATAATCTAATATAATGATGATGGGCATCATAAGATGCCCCAAAGGCTAAAACATGGGTAGTGTGAGGTAACCCAATATATGGAGTAAAAAAATGATGGGCATCACAATATTCCCCAAATTGTGTGATAATAAGAGGATGAGAATTGAAAGATGCCCCACCTTGTGAGATGTAGGTGGATAGGAGTGAACCTCAATATTGGCAGGCCTAGGAATGATGTCAAAATATGTGTAAATTAATGTTACAATAGGAAATTTGGAATTCAAGGAAATTTTAGGATCTCTGGGAGATGATATAAAATTATAATGTAAAGTGTCATCTAGGTTGATAAAATATGATAAAATAGTTTAAACTAAATTGTATTGACCAAGTTGAGATAGTCTAATGATGATATAGGATTAAAATGAACTATATCCATTAGGTCAAGATAATTTAATGATGATATAGGACTAAAAATAAATATATCATCCATGGAAATATATTATAGTGAAATACATTAAAATGTATCAAAATATTTTGACTTATGGTCGATGTAGTTGGGTGGAAAATTAGAGAGAAATATATCATCACATTTTATTTTATTAGTGTAGTTGGGTGAAATAAAGAGAATTTTATCATTACATTCTATGTCATGGTTGACGTAGCTAACTAGATGGAAATTAAATATAATAACACATAATATTTCATGGTTTATGCAATTATTTTGAGGAAAAATAACTTTATCAATGTATTTTGGATGATGGCCAATGCAATCAACTACATGTAGGTGAAACTGAATGGTATTAGGTTGGATGATACCATTGGGGAAAGGTTATTTTGGTTTTGATTTATGTAGATAGTAATAATCATGATAGTTATGAAGGTTCATATAATATCAAGTACTATAATAACTTATAATTCATATTTTAGTAAGCGTTTGGATTAGGTGTTTTTCATAAGCTAACAAGTTGGTACAAATTGGTTGATTGTGAGCTGAATTTTGATGACTCATCCTTATAGGGCCATATTATGGTGGGTAGACATCAAGGAAACCATGCTTAAAATTAATTGTTTTTCATTTAAATATGTGATAATAAAATAAGGCATCATTAATTAGAATATTAGCTATCATACTAGTGTCTTCACCTTCAATAGAATAATCATCGTAGATATTGTGACACTAATTTTCAACCATGTGAGAAATTGTGAAGGTGGGATAACTAGGATCCTCATAACTATAAGTTTAATGATCATCAAGATTATAAGGAGTAACATTGGGATCTTCACCTTGGTAATAAGGATCATTAGAGTCATAAAGATAAATATCTGCATGGAGATCTTCATCAATGATAAAAGTGTCAAAAGTGATTAAATTAGGGTCCTCATAGGGATCTTCATGAATGATAAGATAACAATTAGTTTAAATATAATTATAATCATAATCAGTAAGGGGAAGACCATACAGATAATATTTAGTTCCATTATAGGTATCATAATATATGGGAAAATTATCATCAATATCTCATGCATGAGAAAAGGTATAGGATAATTTAATCATAATGAGTTGCATTTTATGGTAGCCATGAAAATTTAGTGTGAAAAAAATTCACTACATTAAACTTATGGTATCATGATGGTCGATACCATCGGTCATTAAATATATAAAAATAAAGTGTATTGGATATGCTGATACATTTGTAGAAAATGTGGTGCTAATGATGACTAATAAAAATGAATGTGTCATCTTGGTTGATGTAGTTGGATAAACATAGAGCTTTATCAAGTTGGTCCATACATTTTTCAAATAGATATAGAATTATATCAAATTGGTTTATGTAGTTTTTAAAACTAAAAAATGGTATCAAGTTAGTTGATATTTTATAACTAAAATAAAATTGTGATAATTATCCAACCGAATGTGGGATAGGATTGATTTATCTTTTTGAGCATTATGGAATGTAACCCTAAGTTGATAAAGAGATGAGTAATAAATCAAGGAATAAAATACTATAATATTAATAGACACTAATTTATATAATTATTTATTATTTAAATATTTTATAAATAGAAATGAAATAAAAAAGGTGTACATAGTTGGAAAATATGACTAAGAGAGAGAAATGGAAAATAGGGAAGTGATGCAGGAGTAGGGTAGAGTGTCATCAATGGATAATAGGTGTCAAAAACTTATTTGGACAACAAAACAACCCTTCTTACCAATAACACATTATGATATTAACTTTATATGTAGTGTGAAAGACCATGTATAGGTGCAGTAGTTAAATTATGGATATATCTTCACTCTATTTCAAGAATCATGTGCCTATATGACTGAAACTTAGATCATCATTTTTTTTCACTTTGATTGATTTCACTATAAAACACTAAAATTCCATGCTTGTTAGATTTTTTATGAACACAAGTGGAAGGAGAGTGGTGTTATTAGGGTAGGTTGGGCATTAACTCAACACCTAACATGTTGAGCACTTCCTACATACCAATATCTTGACAAGGGATCAAGCTCAATGCAATTATCCCAATATAATTATTGGTGCAAGTGAGAGTGATGATAGTATGCTTGAGTATGAATTCTAATTTAAATTATTTTATGTGTGAATTAAAATTTAAAACCTAATTAAATATAATACTTGGGATATTTTATATGGATGTATTCAAAATAGGGGTAAATAAGGATCAAAAACCTTAATTCGCATAATAATTTTTTATTATGTTCATGTGAATTGTCATCTATCTGATAAATGAATAAGAGTGGTATTTATATAGTGTTATGATGTTTTTCAATACATGGAATGAGTCTATGCCAACCCTAAGACACTTTTAGAAGTAGAATTATATCTATTAGTGGAAGGGAAGCTAAGGGTTAATAACACTATCTTATTTATCTATAACACACTACACTATAGACTAATGGGGTCACAATCTTGTATAGGTTAATGAAACATATGAAAAAATATTGAGGATGTCTAGGTGATGTCTCAATATGGTTATTTGTATGTCTGGGAATAGGATAGACATGTATAAATCTATAAAATGAATAAAAGATGCCCTAATATATATTTCAAGCTAAGATAAGGTTAGGTTGGTCTCAAGTAACACTCATTGATTAAAAATGTCATTTTATATAACTATGTTCCCCCCTTATTTTATAAATGTAGTAAAGTGAAATGACTAGGTTAAAGGAAAGAAAAACATACCTAAACTTGCCTATGAGGTAAAGCTTGTGAATCTAGGTCTGACTCTGTGAACTATGCTTCATTATATGTCCTATAAGTGAAAATATATATATATGAATAAATAATTAATAAATATCAAAATAAAAGACAAAAATGAGTAAAGAGATGTGTGAGAGAGGAAATTAATGATTACTCTTCACTAGGTATGCAAACTAATAGAAATACCTAGTGAAATCTTATGTGTGCATGTAGATGGTGATTAATTAGTGAATAAATTAGACTGAGTTGATGGTTGGCCCAATACTCTTGTGTGGGTTGATTAATAACTCAATCTATTCTTGACTCCATCATTGATCACCCATATTCGATGGATCATAATCTATGAATATCTTGAATTGGACTTATGAGTTGTCCAATCCTATTATGTAGGTGGCTCAATAAATCATGTAGGTCATGACTCCATCATTGCCTACTCATGTGTAGTAGAAGAAGATAAAATTGAAATTTTGTAGTGTCATGAAGTTATAAAATATGGATCTAGGCCACTTGGTAACTTTGAAATATAAAAATGCTTAAGGGTCACTCGATAAATTTGAAATGTAAAATGTCTTAGGTTCCACTCGAGAACTTAGGAACTCATTAATGCTAATCACTAAAAATGAAATGAGGCATTAATCTATTGTAACCCTAGTTAAAATTGTGTTTGAATTATACAACATGGATAATGACATGGAGTTGTCATTCTATCTAAGATAACTAGTGAAAAATTGATAATATGGAGATAATTTGCCATGCACATACCCCCAATTATGATATTTGTGCATATGGATTCTAAACTGAGTAATAGTGATCTATGTCCATACATATCTAAAATTGAAATGGGAGTTACCATACCATTCATGATGCCCCCATTCTAAGAAAACTTATGTAAGTTTGTGTAAATTTTGAATATATATTAAACATATATGATAATCTATGATTTAGATTATGAAAATCTAAATTGTACCTAGAATAAATTTATGATAATTCCAAAATGTTCTATTTTTGAGGCTACTAAATATAACATAATGGGTAGACTATAACACATTGTGCTCCTAGTAGTGTACTAAACTTTTGTCCAAAGGTGTTGTTTCTAATAAAAATGAGATTGATTTGTGTATGATTGTATTTCATTATATTTCCCTGAGTATAAGGTCTATAATCTATGTCTGAATGCTAAAAAATATGATTTGAGTCTATTAGGATGGCTTGATCTCTATAAAAAAAAACCCTTATGAACTCCCCCTCTTTTGAGAGGAGTTGTTGAACCTATAAAATTATTGTCCTCAATAGAAAATTTATGCATCATGTGTGTTAGATTCAAAATATGTGATATCTATGTGATAAACTAATATAATGTGTATACATGGCATTAGAATGTAAAATATATTGATCATACATTAGTAATGTATGATGTATGTTAGATATAACATTCACAAGGTTTTCAATATATATATAACGATGTAATCATTTATATTAACAACAAATTTGAATATAATCTAAGTAAACCACTTTGAGGGATGGGGCATGATGTCCGTCAAGGTACCCAAGAAGTAAGGGAAGATACATGAGATCCCTCATGGCAAGATGAATTGTATGTGAAAGAGATAAGTGTCATCACCATGATGTATACATGAAAGCATATATACAAACACATGAGGCACACAAATTAGGCCAAGGGGCCATAATATAAAGGACATGTTCAAATGCTTGCATATGCAAAATAACACATAATTTTAACTTAGATCCATATGTAATGACATGTTCAAACATCCACATACATAATCAAGAAGCATATAGAAGGACATTACCACATGTCCAAATCATAAAAGTAATGAAAATACAATGGCATAGTCAAATGCCCTTGAGTAGATGTAGAAGAATATAGACACAATCAAATATAGACTAATAAAGATAGAAATAAAAGTATGCAATAATAATGTGGTACAAATCCATATAAGAAAAAAGATATACATAAGCTAAGTTTATAGTAGTAGTAGTCAATAAAAACATAGTGTAGTATAATATGATCTATATCAAGATATAATCAACTTAACTATGCTATATGGAGTATATAAGATATAATCTATCAATTTGGAATTTATGTGTATGATGCCCCCTATGGGTTAATATATCAATCTTAAATTGGTTTATATGTGTATATGACCTTAATGGGTAGATAGTAGAAACTTTGGATCTATGTAGAGGACCAGAGTCTTGTAGTAGTATGTGAAAATTGGAATGGAACAAATGAAGCATGTATGTATGATAAAATTGACTATACTAACATATATAACATATGTAATACCTATAAAATAGAAGGAATGTAAACATGTAAATGCATACAATATAAAATTTCTGTTTTATAAGCAATATTTAAATGTTTATATTTTTCTATGTTATGTTGTATGAGTATAATATATATAAAAGAAACATGAAAATGAAACTATGTACAAGGAGAAAGATACAAGAAACTATGTACAAGTAATAAAATAACATACTAATAGATGAGTATTATAAGAGTATCACTATCAAGGTTACTTGTATCAAATAAATTAAGAGTGACTGCACATGATGTGTGATGAGGTATATGAGATACGAGAACCATATATACTATATAATCTAAACTTCAAATTGGCTATGGGGTGTGGCTATGAGTCTATGGAGATGACTAAATTAGATTTTGAAATGTGGGGCTATTGGTGTCATATCTAGTATATGAAACTATAAATAGCATAGATACTCTATATATAATTCTTTAAGGACTCAATAAAACTAATATGTGTGGGAATTGGGTAGAGAGAGGCTCTCTAGAGTATGTAACATATCTATAATATAGGGGTCTCTCTAATAAATGTCTCCATGGGAGAGTGTGTATATGTATTAATGATTTAAAAGTATACCTCACCTACATTTGTGACTCAACTAATATCAGAGGTGTGCTAATGGAATCTATATTTGGAGCTATTAATGGTGACTACTATGTAACTAGTTGTGTAGTAGGTAAATGATAATGATATGGAAGTCCCTCTTTGATAATAACCTAATGAGCATGTATATATTTAAGACATATGTAGATGGTGGAGGAAATGGATCAAAGTTACTATATCCAAGGCCTATCCAATAACATATCAAAAATTTTATCACTAGGTAAAATTATGAATATAGTGGCCACATGTGTGTGGCCAACCTATAATGAAAGGATCTCCCTAATGGAGCTCTCAACCTGGCCACTAAAGCCACAAATAATTGCATTTATTAGAGAAATATAATGATCTAAATATCCCAAATTATGTAGAAGTGTAATAGCACACATATTAATTCTTGAATAAGTATCAACCATGACACTCTAAATAAGATGATGATCAATGTATTCTCATACAAAGAGTACATATCAATTTGATTCCTCATCAATGATCTCCTATTTTGAGAAACTAATAAGAGGCTGAGCTAGCACTATAACATGATACACACCAATTCATAAGATGCTAGTGGTAGATGTGCCTAATAAGTATAATGATCATTTGAAGTGTTTGTTGTCTTATTAGTTGTATGTTTTCGAAATGGATTAGAAAATATTTTCATTGTTCTTTTTAAATTTGGTTGTGCTTTGGGTGTTTATTTATGGGTTCTCACATCAATGATATTAACATCTATCAAATCTTGGATTGTATTTTTTAAGCTGATGAATCTATTTGTAATATGTTCAGGTCCCTATGATAATCAAAAAATACATTAGAATCATAATTATTTTCAATAGGAATATTCATATCAACCTCTTTGATAGGAGGGAGAGATATGACATTGCATCCCAAAAGTTACTAGAGAACATGAGCTAGAAATACAAGAAGATTTATAAGAGGTCTCCTTAGAGGAGCTAATAAGACCAAATGAGGAGTTAGATTTAAGGTTAAATTTTGTATTTTTATCATTCTTGTTTCATTGGGCCTTACCTTATATGGGAGCTTGTTTTAACTCTTTTTATTGGAATTTGATCTAGTTGTGTACTTTAACTTACCCATGAAGAAAATTTTGACTTCTCATTCCTTCACTATATGGGACAAAATTATAAATGATCGAAATGTTTTGAATAATATAGATTAATGTAATGATAGTAATAATTTTTGTTTAAATATGTCCTATTTTTCTCTAGATACAAAGGGGATAGTCATATTTTCTAATATGGTTTTATACCACAATACATAATTAGTTATTAGCTCATTAGATTTTTACTTTAGTTGAGTGACTTGAGCATAGAAAACTTTGTCACTGATGTTGATAAAAAAATATGTCAAAAAAATTGATCTAGTTGTGTACTTTAACTTACCCATGAATAGAATTTTGACTTCTCATTCCTTCACTATATGGGACAAAATTATAAATGATCGAAATGTTTTGAATAATATAGATTAATGTAATGATAGTAATAATTTTTGTTTAAATATGTCCTATTTTTCTCTAGATACAAAGGGGATAGTCATATTTTCTAATATGGTTTTATACCACAATACATATTTAGTTATTAGGTCATTAGATTTTTACTTTAGTTGAGTGACTTGAGCATAGAAAACTTTGTCACTGATGTTGATAAAAAAATATGTCAAAAAAATATCTATGAGTGGATTAAATGTTTTAATGTAATTATTGGGGAGATCATAGAACCATTTTAATGCATAGTCCTTTAAACTATGAGGTAACAACTTAGTCATGAGCCAATCATTGGATATGCAGTCCAATCATGCTATGCAGAAAGTACATAGATGATGATTTAAGACACCCTTACCATCATAAAAATTAATATTGGCTATCACAAATCTATAAGGGAAATTATTTTTCACTATATTCTATGTCAATGGTGTATGTATAAGAACACGGGAGTCTAAGGCATGAGATGGTTTAGTGGCACCTTGCTTAAGATGTAACACCTTGGCCTACAAAGAATGGATCTCATTCATATGATATTCTACATCTAGAGAGGAGGGATTGTACTATCCATATGAGGTGTTTCCACTACTGAAATTTACCTAGTTATATCATGTGTTTGTATAATCTAAGTTTCCTCCATAGTTGGTGTAGCAATATTAACATCTATGGGGTTGGAGGATTGACTAAATGATGTTTTCTTTATTTCTAATATAATTTTCAAAATCTATGCATGATCATGGGGTTGTTCCCAAATTCTATCTCTAAATTTTTTTAATATCTCATGCTTATTGATTATAATATTATCATCATCAAAGGGGGGGCGAGGAGTGTGTCCTAAGTCCCATCTTATGTATGATTATGATCTTGATTATATTGATCATATTGTGATGTATTATAAATTAAGTCCACGTAAACTATATTTTAAGGATCAATTAGAGGAGATGTAACTTATTATTTATCCATGGTATAAGCTTGAATGGAATTAATCTAGGTATGCTCAATAGGATTACCACTAAGACCAAAATTTCATATTAAAGGAAGATATATAACTTTTTGAGATGAAATTTAGTAAAAAAAAATGAAAGAGTGATGATAAAACAAAATATATGAAATTTGAAAAGCATTATGACACAACAAATGGAAAAATAAAAAAGAATGATATGAACCATATTATAATCTAGGGATAAGGTTTGGGTGATATTCAAAGTAATTCAAGTTAACCAAATGATTTATATTTTCTAGGAATATGGAATCTAACCCTAGGTTGATAAAGAGCTAAGTAATAAATCAAGGAATAAAATACTACAGTATCAATAGCTAGTGATTTTCATAATAATTGATTTATTTAAATATTATATAAATATAAATGAATTAGATAAGGTGTACATAGCTATAAAATATGACTAAGATAGACGAGTGGTAGGAAAATAAGTGATGCATGAGTAGGGTAGAGTGTCATTAGTAGAAAATAAGTGTTAGAACCCTCTTCAAATAATAGTGTAGCCCTCTTTTTCAATAGAAAAATATGTTATTGCCCTTATTTTAAATGTTAATGACCCTATGTAGGTAAATTAGTGAAAATTAGGTATAAATTTGCTCTATTTTAGGAAGTCTATGCCTATATGACCAAGATTTGGATCATCATCTATTCTACACTTTGATTAATTTCACTATAAACCCTTAAGCCTCCATGATTTTTAGGGTTTTCATGAACACAATAGGAAGGATAATGGAGTTATTAGGGTAGGATTGGCATGACCTCAACACCCAATGTGCTAAACACTACCGACATACCAACACTGTGAAAATGGATCAAGCCTGATGTAGTTCTCCCAATCTAAGTAGTGGTGCAAGTGAGAGTGTTGATAATATGACTAAGTATTAATGATAATTTTAATGATTTTGAGTGTGAATTGACTAAATAAATTGATTAAAACTAAGATTTAGGTCATTATATATGGATGTATATATCAATAGGGTTAAATAGGGATCAATAACCTTAATTTACATAAGCTTGTTCATGAGAATTTCCATCTATCTAATAAATTAATGAGAGTGGTATCTATATAGTGTTATGATCCCTTTTAAGACATGAAATTAGTCTAGGCCAACCCTAATATGCTTCAGCAAGTAGAAATATATATGTTACGGGAAAGGGAATATAAGGGTCAATATAGTTGTCCCTTTAATAATAATGCATTACACTATAGACTAATAGGGCCATGATATTTTATATGTGATTGGCACATGTCAAAAATAATTAGGGATACTAGGGTCATGGCTTAATGTGGCTCTTGGTAGATTTGGGAATAGGCTAGACATGCATAAAACCTAAAAAAGTATCAAAAGAGGACCTAATATAGGTATATGGATAATCTAATGATATGGTGGTCTTAAGTAACACTCATTGCATTAAAAATAAATTTTATATGACTACAATGATTCACTTTAGGTTCACCTTAATGTATTCATGGATAGAATTAGCCTATAATTATCATATATCAATAAACATAAACTTAGATAAAAATGATTAAATAGAACTTGTGATACTGAGATGTCTAGCTGATGTCCAATGGATTTTAAAATATAGGAGAGGGTTGTTTATGTCACAAATTCCAAGATGAAATGTTTAAAAATCCTAAGCCTATGGCATAAGTAAATATATGTAACTAAACCTCTATGAAAGTAAATGATTTCAAATAAGAAATGTAATTATTTATGAAATTAAATTAAAACAAAAGGGGGAAGGGTTAGAATGATTATAATTGGTAACACTTCATGGTCAAAGGGGGGTCTAGGTAACCTTAAATGGAATATGGAAATTATAAAAAATCATGTATGCCCACTATTATTAGGTGTAGAGATAACTTATAAAAGGATACACACACATTCATTCACTAAGAAGTAAGTAGCATATATATATCAATTAAATAAAGGAACAAGTTATAAATACTTACCTTATAGTGGACCCATTTAGCCTCAATCTGCCCTTGACTCAAAATGAGCTTTGCAAGAGATGTGGATTTAAGACTTTAAACGGTTGTTAAAAGACCTAGGAAAATCCCAATGACTCCTCCTATTGAATCTACAAAGGCTACCACAATAAAAAATTATTCAAGATAAGGTCCTAGACTTGACTCCTAAAAATATGAATTTAAGTAAAAGTTAAAGTGGAATTAGATAAAAAAGATTATATATGATATGATTGGAATGAAATATGGCCCATATATATACTGATATAATACCCAAAACCAACCAAAGCACTAAGTCAATGGTATCAACACAATAAATATAATTAAGATAAGTCACCTATAATATTATGATATCAACTAGGCATAAATAGTAAAAATATCAGAATAAAATCTCATAATTACATTGAGATTGTAGATATAGTACAATAACAGAAAAGGTGCTAAAAAATGGTATTAGCCAAAATGGTACCATAAGAAATAGGGAAATTAACATAATTACATGAGGATAGGATGAAAGGAGGTAAGTATAAAGACACTATAAAGAAGCTATAATAGTATTAGGAATGATATTATCATGACATAAATAGAAACATATCTTTTAAAGCATCACAAGCTTTCTCACCCCTTTCTTGGTACACTCTTTAATGCATGCACTCAGAGAGATTGATTCTTGAAAAATTACTACAAGACAAAACACTAGTAAATTATAAAGTAAAAACTATTATATGTATACATGTGACACATGGTCTAAGATAATATTTCATTTGTACTCTCTAACCATGATTGCATCATTTGGTATCAAATCAAGATCAACCTATGAAGTGAATTATACTTTCCACATTTGTGAGTGTGGGTATAAAATGGCAAACATATTACAACATAGTGGTTATTAGGTATAATGTGTAATAAGTGAAATTTTTACAATGATTGATGGAGGAAAATAAATGACACATATATGGATTCTTATCAAATGATGAGGAATAAATTGACCACAAGTGGAAAATTTGAAAAACTTAATATGAGATCATTAAACGATAATGGAAGTCATGGAGACTACTAAACAAAGTGGACCACATTCATATTAAATGATGATGAGGTATTTAAAGCACACATGGATGACTTTTATCAATACCCAATAGAGGGTAGATCTATGGGCCATCTCTAATATAGGTGAAAATCTATGCATAGACATTCCAAATTACTAAGGGAGTTTATGTTTTGAAGATCTAATAGACTAGAATACATATTTAGATAAGTAATTTAAGAATGAGTACATATAAAACCCTATTAAAGTATGAGTTTCATGTAAAAAATTTAAGGGCATGCATCTTTGTGGTGGGACCATATACATATGGATAAGAAAATAAAAGATGAGGATAAAATTCAAAGTTTAAAGCAAAATGATTGCCAAGATGAAAGCAAAAATATTACCTACAGACTATGAGATGATATTTTTCCATAAAATTGTAGAATTTGTGATAAAAGGATATGAGCCTCAAGGACTCTACTAAATAAATATATAGATTGACAATTCACATAGAGTACATAGAAGATGGTATAAATAATGTCTTGAGGTATGTTAATGGACTTCATGTTTCTATTCAAGGTGACTTCAGTATGATCAACGCAAAGTTAATTTAAGAAGTCCATTAGTGTGTTATAAATGTACAATAAATATTTTATAGTATAAAATAAAGCACCATGTGGGTAAAAGGTAAGTTTGTGTGTGGAATAGGAGGAATTTTATGTAGTGATAAAATAAAGCAACATCACACATTCATGATCATGTACATAGAGGAAGATGATTTCGTTGATGAAAATGAGGTAAGATTTCACTTGTAAATGATTCATATGTAGATAAGTATTGCCTAAATAATTTGAGTGCCCATACATGGAAAAGTGCATCTATGGGCAAAAAATGTCTAACAACCATGTTACATAAGCCAATGAGGAAATTATTATATCAATAATTAATGTAGAAGAACTAGGGTTTGGTTAATTACCCATGATGAAGAGACTATGGTTGAATCCCAAGAGGGAAGAAAATGTATCAAAATAAATAAATACTTTATTCAATATGATTTAAAAATTTAGAATAAATGTTGAAAGGTAATAATTGATAGTGGTAATACTAATAATCTCATTTAAAATCAGATAATAGATAAGCTTGATCTAAAAATGATTCAACATAAAAATCCATACACATTGTATCAGTTGTTGATGGGACATCTATTACTAGTGAATGGATAATGTCTAGTCAATTTTTAGATATGCACATATACAAATGAATTCTAGTGTGTCATCATACCAATAGACATTTACCACATACTATTGGGTAGGCCTTGGTAGTTTGATAAATAAGTTCTAGATGAACTGAAATAAAATACCTATACCTTATGGAGTGATGTAAGCAATATAATTTATATCCTTTGAAGGATAATAATATGGAGGTGGAGAGTAGTTTGAGAGCACTATTAGAAAGAAATTATTAAAGAAATAAAAGTAACACACACATTTTGTGCTCATGCCTAAGCATGCACAAAGTGTAAACAAAAAGGGTACAAAAGAGGAAACAACATGTATAATTAAGGATATATTGTTGATTATGATGTCCAAGGCTATTGCATATGGTTTACCACCTGTGTGTATCATAGATCATATAATATATATAATTCTAAGATTATATTTTATAAATAAAGTGTCATAATGATTGGTGCTACAAGAGAATGAGGAAGTGAAAAATAAATCTAAAGAAATAATTGAGAAAGGTTTTTTTATATAAATATTGAGCACATGTGGAGTACTTGTAGTGTTAACACTAAATAACATAGGAGAATATAAGATGTGAATTAATTCTATATCCATCAATAAGATCACCATTAATTATAGATTCAAATTAATGTGAATGAATGAATTAGTTTATTCCAAGAGTGGAACACAATATTTGAGTAAGATAGACCTAAAAAGTGGATACCACTAAATGAGAATAATAGAATAATTTACATGGAAGACTGATTTTGTGATAAAGTATGGTTTTTATGAGTGGTTGATGATGATCTTAACCAATGTGCTGCATGTTGGAAATATTAGTAATTCATAAGTAAACTATTCTATTAGCTTAGGATAGTATGTCAATGATTTGTATGGGTTATTAAAACAAATAAGATAGGTATTAGTTGAGTGTTTGTAAGAAATAATGTGATAATTCTTGATTACTTTATCATAGGAAATCACTAGTCTATATGTATGTATATGTATGTGTGTGTGTGTGTGTGTGTGTGTGTGTGTGTGTGTGTGTGTGTTTATAGTTATGAATAACATTAATAATTAGATTTTTTAATGTAATCTATTAGTAAAATTATTAGTTGGTATCAAATTAAGTGCAATAAAGAGACCCTTATATGGAAAGGAAAATGATTTTTTGATTGTGAAGAGGAATTTCAAATTTCTTGGCTACCCCAATTAATGAGAGTCATATTTTTTTGAATAAGATTTTGAGTTTCGTAAGGAGTATTTTTTAAATATTTTTAGAATAATTTTTATTGTGAGTTTGAGATTGATATCAAATTTATAGGAATATTTCATATATTATTATTTGAAAAATGGAACATTTTAGCAAGGAGGCGTTGAAAGGGGATTTAGAAAAAAAATTGTGATAACCTTAAAAAAATTAGCTTATCATTTTAATTTCTTAATAAAGTTTAGTGATTCATATTGATATGGAAATCCAAATTATGGGAGAACTAAACACATAAACAATTTAGAGAGTTAATTTTAATTGTGAGAGCTATTTGAAGTAGAAAAGATACATTTAAACAAAATAAAGAATCATTTTAGCATATTTTTTGGCACAAGTGTAGTCCATAATAAAAGTGAAACCAAAAAATGTCAGTTTATGAAAAATTTAGTGCCATCTAAAACATCCTAAGGAGTTTAGATTTTTCATTAATGAAATAAATAAAATGTCTTTTGTTTTCAACAAAGTCATGATAAGAACAAAACATTAACAACCATTTTGAAACTTATATGAAAATATATCAATACTCATCCATTCATGTAACAATCACGTCCTCCTTTGCATTTATCTAGTCATTGTGAATCTAATAAGATCTAACAATTCATATTCATACTTATTATTTTTATTTTATTCTCTATGGATTTCTAACCATTATATTGGACCAATCCAAGTGTGCACCAATAGGAAGATCTTCCCAAGTTCCAATATCATGTGATATAAATCTATAATAGATAAAATTATATAGATGTTAAGTACTAGATTGTTGTTTGATGTTTTAAATTGTGTATTTGTCTATTTAATGTTTTTTAAGTTTTATTTTTGTTAATTATATTTTCCTTTATGTTTTCATTTTAATACATTGGATTAAAATGTGGTTTAATTTTTTATTTTATGTTTTCATATTGCTAATTATCTGTAGGTATGCAGTTTTTTTGGTTTGGTGGTTACACTATTCTTTCTTTAATAATCATTACACTTTAGGTAATTCATGTAAAAATATTTATATTTTAAAAATAATGGGGTTTTTTAATTTTAAAATAGGTTCTTTTATTCATTATTTTTTAGTTTCAATTTAAAACTTTGGTCTAATAGACTATTGGGTCATTTATAGTCTAATAGTCTAGTGTGTTATATCAAAATAATTATAAATTATTATTAGTCCTAGGTATAAATAAATCAATCATATGTTGTCAATAAAAAAATATCCATCCTTGTAAAGGACACATTATTGAACAAACTCAGTGTTCTATGGAAAGTGTGTGTTTATTCTATGGAGGGTAATTTTGTCTTAAACATGACATGAAATTATGCTAATTGTCATAGGAGGTCAGAAGAAATGGAGAAAGGAGGCTCACATAAAACCTTTATTTTCTTTTTAAGTCAAACGCTACATATTATAGTAATGGAAAACTCACTTCACCAAATAGACCAATACTGAGAATGGTTTCTAGTGGTAGTGTCTAATGTTTAGGATTTTTTGGCAATGGATATGAATAGAGATTATTGAGTCTTTATATTATAATATTTCAATGGATTGAATAAAAAAATTATAAATTTTCATTAGTCCTAGGTCTAAATAAATTAATCCTATTTTGTCAAAGTCAATTTGAAAAATTATCCATCCTTATAAAGGATAAATTATAAAATCAACCTGATGTTGTAGGGAATGTGTGTGTCTATTAAATGGGGGGAATTTATAATAAAAAGACATGAAATTATGATAGTTTTCATAAGAGGTTAGATTAAATGGAGAAAATAGGTTCATAATAAACCTTAATTTTTATACTAAGTGAAAGGTCACATACCTAAGTAATCAAAAGAAGTTGTGCCAAATAAATCAATGCTAAAAATGGTTTATAGTGGTAGTGGACACTGTTTACACTATTTGGGATTTGGTGGAAATGGATAGTAATAGAGGATATAAACATTATTTGAATGAGAATCCTATTGGAGTAAGTGTTAAATTTAATTGGGAGTTGGTTATTTATTTGATATCTGTTTAATATTTTCATTGCTATTTTATGCATGCAAATATTACATATCAACTAATCTTGGTTTCATGCAACAAATTATTGTTGCATGAAACTAACTCATTTTGCCTATTTATTAGGCACTCAATATTATTCACCTATCAAGTTAGTGAGAGAGAGATATGGATTTATATTTTTTTTTGAGGAATAATGAGACTAGATTATGAATAATTCTTGTTTCCATAATTGTCTAAATGTTTTCTATGGTAATGGTTTATAGGAGAGATCTTGTGGTCTCATCAATGCATTGTGCATTCTGATGTGGTATTAGAGTAGTATTAAGAGGTTGTATAATTGTAATTTGAAGGCCAATTTTATTTTTTGGATACCATTCTGCATCCTCATTTATCAAAGATGGAGGGTGAGGTCCGGTCTCATAGGTGGTGATCCCCCCTCAGAAAAACACTTCATTTTTTGGTGTGATTTATATACAAGATGTATTTTTGATAGAGTCTAATGTCCCTTTTTTTTAGAGTTTTTAATCCTCTTATGTGCCACTTTTACCCATGGATGCATTTTCAATGGCAACTAACATCCCACTTTTGTTTTTTTCACCATTGTTGATTTTTCATGACTCTAAGTATGGATTCTTGTATGTTCAAACCACTCAGCTCCTCAAACTAGACCACATGTGAAACCAAAATGTAGATGTACTTATACATGAAGGGATTATGGAAATTTTTTCCTAGTGATTTTTGAATTTTCAAATATGAGGATAATATTTTATGGATTACATCCTTGAAGAATGAGGCACTTTTGTTTATTCACCTCAATGTTTCTAAGAGTTTGTAGTTTCACATTGTATATGACATGTCACCTAAGGAAGCATGGGACATTATTTATATATTATTCAATGAGTTCACTTCACGTCCACATGTTCCTATTTCTTCTCCTCCCTTTCATTATGAGGATTATTTTGTTGGTGATAGTGTTTGTCCACCATCTTCTCCTAGTAGTGAGGATGTTACTCTTGATGGTGATTTACATGAGGACTCTTTAGCATCTTTATCTTCTCCTATTAGTTCTTATCCACTATTCATTTATAGTGAGGACATATTTTTTGAGGAAGAGACATTTATTACTGGTGGTAATTTAGATGAGGTACCTTCACATCCTCCACCTAATGATGCACATTATGATATAGTGGTTGTTGCTCCTATTTTCTGAGTTTGGTATGACTTTTTATAGTACCCTCCTAAGTCCTAAGCAAACCAATGATATTATGGCCTCTTTCCTTGCACTATAAGAAAAAATATGAAACTCATGATGAAAATTTATCTTCTTCACTCCCCAATTCATGAAAAGTATGCCCTAATTTGTTCTTTATAGAAGAAACTAGTTGGCACACAACATCAGTCTAGCATTCCATCATGTAGTGTTACTAAATCTGCTATTCATGCTCTTGATGCAATTTTATAATTCAATTTACCAAATTATAAAAAAACCATTATTCCTAATAATTATATTGTTATAGATGATACTTATGTGCCTAGTTTTATTGGACACTTCATACATCCCACTCTAGTTCCAACTACACATATGCTTGCTTCTTTTGAGAAACATACCATTGGATTTGGCTCCTACATGCTTCATTCCATGGGTCACACTACCAAATTTATAGGCATTAGGAATAATTTATAGGGTATTAGTCACCTTGTTCGACCAACTATATGGACTACTTAAAATGGCCTTTGTTATGATACATGTTCTTCATCTTCATTGGGATTTATTGATATAACTCCATCTTTTATTTGTTCCACTCTTCGTGAGGATTATGAACTACATATGGGCTCTTATAAACCTTCAATCAAGCCTAAGAAAAATGAGATTATAGTAGTTGGACATGATCTACCTAACACTTATCTAGCTTTTGCCTCACATTATTATGTTGTGGACTTTGTACCCACTCATATGCAAGCATCTTTATCAACCATTCATATTGATTTGGGGTAAATTTCTAATCATTCTTGGTAGTGTAAAAATAATTCCTTGTGAGGACACTATAGACATCATTCATCCACTATTCATATTTTTTGATGGCACATTTATCCTCCTACCTGTATATGTTCCTTGTTGTTTGAGCTCATTGATTAAGCAGAGTTTTTATTTTTGAGTATAAATTTCTCATTACATAGATGATGCATTTAACATATTGATTTCATTATGATGTTTTTTGTATCACTTGGTGATATTTTTTTAGGATGGGACTTCTATTTGTAGTGAAACTAAGATTCATGGAGTTTTTTTCTTCATGTGTTTGATCCATGATTTAGCCTTTCTACTTCAGTTTCATGACTATCCCATCATCACTAGGGACATCATTCTTGAGATATTTCATATATGTATTTGATTATTGATAGTATCCTTTAGATGTTTTGGTGGAGCTTGTTTTCCTTTTGAGCATAGCTATCCTAGTGTAGCCTAGTATCAACATTTTAGTGTTTGAATAGTGGGATTGACCCACTTATTTAGATGGTTTTTTGAGTCACTGCACCCATTTTAGTATTACAAGGGGGTGTGTGGACATATTAGTTTAGGTGTTGTGCTCATTTTTAGTACATCACATTTTATTTATAATGTAGTTGATTGAATGCATCTTTAGTTCAATGGGATACATTTCTTTGAGTGTACCTACTACAATTTTTTTTTTGAGTTTTTGAGTTATGCTTCTTGGGATGCTTTGTAGGATATGTTATCTTCTTCACTCGCATTGTGATTCTACTAGTTTTTGGGTACCTCATGGTGATAATTTTCATCCTAGGTAACTATTTTTCCCACTTTAGTGATAAGTTTTTTAATAAAGCGAGCCTCATATAAAGTACCAGTTCATATTTGACTTAGAAGTTATAGTGATTCAACATCCATGTACTCTAGTAAGATGGATTGGGTACCATAGGGACACTTTGTAGTTCACTATGATTTGTACATGGATACCTACTTAGGCCATGTTACTAGGACCCATTCAGTATATTTGCTTTCTATTTTCTTAATCATTATTTTATTATTAAGGGAGGGTGTTATAGTAAGTTTTAATATTAATTGGGAGTTGGTTATTTAGTTTATATATGTTTAATATTTGGATCCCTTTTTTATGCATGCATATATTCTATATCAACTAATCTTGGTTTCACTCAAAGAAATTATTGTTACATGAAACAAAGTCATTTTGCCTATTTACTAGGCACTCCATATTATTATCCTATCAAGATGGTGGAAGAGAGATACAGATTTGTATTATTCTTTCGAGGAATAATGAGACTAGACTATGTATAATTCTTTTGTGTGCATAATTATCTAAAGGTTTTATATGGTAATGGTTTTCAAGAAAGATCCTATAGTCTCATGAATGAATTATTCATTATAACAAATCCAAACATTCATTAAAGACATTAAAGACTAAGTCTTGAATATTTATATTTTTTTAATGTTTTTATGTTTAGATAGTGATGTGTTCATAATTTATAAATAAGTTTAAATAAAAGTGTTAGTCCCTATTTAATTATATGTTTGTGAAACATTATATATGACTAAATATATTTGTGGGATGAATAAATGTGTGTGTCCTCATTCAAACTAGGATG
>JARHVA010007271.1:270000-287500 GCA_037957365.1 Torreya grandis | reverse complement strand
TTTCTTTCTATTCTTGAGTTATGCAAATAGAAGTATATAGTATAATTTCTATTGACACTTATTATATAAAATCTATGAAGCAATATTTTCAGTTAGTTGCTAATATTTTTATAGATAGATAATTTGTTCAAATTTACTAGATTGTCTTCCTCCTCCTCTTCTCATGCTTCGCTTATTTCTAATGATGCTAACTTGTGGAATGGAATATTAGGGAATATAAATTATAAAATTACTTCACTTATGAAAAAACTTAATATGGTGCAATATTTTCTTAAAATTCCTCCCACTACTTCTACTTGTAATGGTTGTATGGATGGTAAAATTCAGAAAGAATCTTTTCCTAAGAATCACTCTTTGTGTACTAATGAAAAGATTCATTTAGTTCATAGTGATGTCTTAGGCCTTATGAAAACTCCTTTTATTAATGGTTCTAAGTATGCTTTAACTTTTGCTTATGTTTTCACTAGGTGAGTTTGGATTTTTTTTTGAAAACAAAATATCAAGTTTTAGGTAGTTTTATTGAGTTTTATGCCTTTATTGAAAAATAATATCTTTGTTCTTTATGCATATTATGCACTAATAATGGTACTGAATATGTTAAAAATTATTTTATTTTATATTATAAGTAACATCTTTTTAAGCATGAGAAAATTATTTTCTACACACTAGAACAAAAAGGTGTTGTTGAATGAAAACATAGGACTATCACTGAAATGGTTGTGTATGTTACCTTGTAAAAATATGCATTATAAATTTTGGGATGAAGCTATGTATTATGATTTATAGATCATTAATAAGACTCCCAATAAAGTATTTTTAGATATTAAAGCTAAAGAAGCTTGGAGTGGTAGAAAACCTAACTTAAAGCATTTGTGTGTTTTTGGTTATGATGTATTTGTTCATATTTCAATTGAAAAATGTAAGAAGTTAGATTCTAAATTAGATACGTGTATCTTTGTTGATTATGATGAATCATCTAAATATTATAGGGTGTATGATCCTCACACTAATAAATTCAATTATAAAAAAGAGGTTATCATCAAGGAGACCCTCTCTCCTTGTACCTATTCATCATTATGGTTGAGGCACTAGGAAGATACATACAAGCTGATATAGTTTCAAAAAAGCTAGTAGGCATCAAACCTGCCTCTTCCCTTCATCCTATGGTTATAGTTTATGGATGATACCATCTTATTTTTTATCTCATCGGTGATCGAAGCTAGAAGATGGAAGAATATAATTAATGATTATGCCAAAAAATTGGGACAAAGAATAAATTTATAGAAAAGAAATGTGTACTTCCTCAACACTCCCAATGAACTTAGACATATAATCATTGATATCTTAGATTGTGTTGAGGCTAGCCTACCAGATACCTACCTAGGTCTCCCACTCTTGGTCAAAGAGGTATCTTCAGGTTTTTGGAATGGTATTGTGGAATGCACACAGAGGAAACTTCTTCGATGGAAGGGGAAACTACTCAGTAGTGCGGGTAAGCTACAACTTCTTAGGACATCCTTGAAAGGTATTCCTACTTACTTCATGTCTCTTTTTAAAATTCTTAAGTATTTTTATAAAAAGATAGAATAGATCCAAAGAAAATTTTTATGGATGGGAGTGGAATAAAAATAGAGAATGTCTTTAGTTAGATGGGAAAAAGTGTGTCTCTCAAAATCTCATGGTGGACTTAATATAAGATCCATCAGGAAAATGAATAAAGCCCTCCTCTCAAAAGTTAGTTGGAATCTAATTCACAACAAAATTGAGTGGGGAGAAATAATTTATGCCAAATACATTCATAGCATTGATGATTCCAACTTTATTCAATAGGTGAGATTACCCCAGGGGTCTGTGATATGGAATAAAATGCTAAAATGTAGAAGTCTTCTCAAACAGGGAATTAGGTGGAAGCTTGGAAATAGCTGGAAAATTAAATTATAGGAGGATAATTGGTTAAGGGACAAGACTCTCATCTCCCAAGGAAACTATGGATAAATTATGGGCCTACCTACTCAGTTCTTTGGTGATAGGGTTAGTGATTATATGGAAAATAACAATGGGATAAGGAGCTGGAAAAACCTTTTAGATTGCTATGTGCATAGGCCTGAGCTTATTCCAAGAATTTGGGAGATCCAAAAATGTGTTCAAGAGATCATAATCCCACTCTTCCCTTAGGAGGATGAACAATATTGGTGGTTGGATAAGAATGGATCATTCTCTATCAAATCTGCCTAACATCTGCTTACACCTGAAGCTCAAAATAAGGAGGTATGGAAAAAGGTTTGGAATCATAAAATCATTAAAAAGATTAACTTTTTTTGGTGGGATACTACCCATAACAAAATCCTTACTCAATAAAACCTTCAAAAGAGGGGGTTTACTTTGGTCAACAGATGTTTTCTGTGTGGTTCTAGAGAGGAATCAGTTTCACAACTATTCATACACTGTGAGTTCACTCGAGATTTATGGGGAAAAATACTTAACAACTTTGGCATTGAATGGGTTTGAAATTATAACCTTAAAGAAGTAATTCTCAACTATAACTCTACCTTCACACATACCTGGGTTAAGGAACTATGGAAGCAAGGTCTACCATGCTTGAGTTGGGCTTTATGGAAAGAGCGAAATCACAAAATTTTTAGGGACACTGCTAGAAATGTTGCTCAGGTGTTTAACTCCTTTACTAGGACCATCTTGGAAAGTGTTACAATATCTCATATTAGTTTTGTGGAGAAACCCCTATCTAAATTTGAAAGTCAAATTACTACCAAATGGAAGGTTTTAAACCATATCCCTATGCATGATAATTCCAAAATTCTTCAGAGACTGCATACTAAATTGATACCACCTAAACCCAATTGGATGAAACTCAATTTTGATGGGGCATCAAAGTTGAGTGGTAAATTAAGTGAAGGAGGAATAATAAGGAATGAAAAAGGAGGGATGTCTGCTGTCTATGCTGGTGGCATGGGTTGCCAGAGTAATAAGTATGTTGAAGCTATGGCCCTACTTTGGGAATTAAAGTTAGCTATATCCCTAAGAGTTAGAAATTTGAATATTTAGGGAGATTTTGAGTTGATCATAGATGCCATTAATAAATAATCTAACATTGGTATCCATCTAGAAGACATCATTATGGACATCCAATTTCTTTTACAAAAGTTTTCCGAAGTGGAGATTACCCACACCTACAGAGAAGGTAACAGGGTCACTGATGCTTGTGCCAACCTTGGTCATCATTTATTAGGATGGAGGGTATGGTAACAAGGGGCTCATATACCCCCAAACATTAGAGATATCATTCATAAGGAGATGACGGATCATGAATGATGCACATTGATGACGAATATAGCTTTTAAAGGTGGTCCACGTGGAGAAGGCCATTGTAGATCATGTAAGCAATGGGTAATCCAGGGAATGTTGAAAATATAGACAATGAGAATCTTATGTATCTTGTTAATTTTATAGTTATGTAGTCTCATCCTTTCTGACTCTAGTCTTTCTAGTGTTTTGTCTTGCTTCTGACTTTGTTTCTTGGCTATGCCGTTAGTTTGGTGCTGACATCTTTTGTTTGTCAGCCTTCCTATCTTTCTTGACTGTATAGGGTTTGTCCCATAGTTTTCTACCTTAATTAATCAAAAACATTTATAAAAATGGTGTACTTGATTATGCTTCCAATTTGGATCATCTTGATATATTTTCTAATTCTTTTATTTTTAAAACTAGTGATGATCATAATGATGTGTTGCATAATGATAGTATTTCTTAAGTTCCTTCTCCTTCTTGTAGTCTTTATCCACCCAAATATATTTCTAAGTTGATCAAGACTACTATAGAATATTTTATAATTAATCTAGATCTTAATGATATTCATAGAAGTAGGCAAAAATTTTGTAATTATATTTTGATGTCTAGACTTATGCACAATAATGATCCTCAAAATCTAAACCAATCTCAAGGTCACCCTAATTATAATAAATCAATGAATTATTAATACAATTCTTTGATTTATAATAATAATTGGGACTTAGTCCCACTCCCTAAAAGGCATCATTTGGTAAGTTGTAAATAAATGTTTAAAATTAAGTTTAATTATGATAATCAAATTGAAAAATATAAAGTTAGATTAGTTGTTAGAGGTTTTTCTAAAATTGAAGTAATTGAATATAATTAAATTTTTTCTCATGTTGCTAATATGCCCATAATTAAATTTGTTTTGCATTTAAATACTCACATGAATTTGTATATTGATCAAATGGATGTTAAGAGTGATTTCTTAAATGGTGACAAGCATGAAGAAATTTATGTCTTAACCCCTTGGTTTTATTAAGCAAGGCAATGAACACCTTGTTTTCAAGTTAAATAAATCTATTTATGGTTTAAAATAATCCCTTAAAGAATGGTAGTAAAAAATCTATCAATTTTTATAGCTCAAGGCATTAATCATAGTTATAATAGTCCTAATAGTTTTCTCAAAAATAATCCAAATGACATAGTTATCATTATTTTGTATGTTGATGACTTAATCATAACTAGTAGTAATAGTTGAATGGTTTTTTTCTCTAAAATGTTTTTGAAGAATACCTTTGAAATGACTGATTTGGGTCTCTTACATTACTTTTTATGCATTCAAGTTTGGAAATAAAAAGATAACATCTCTATTTCTTAATCTAAACATGCATATGATTTGTTATCTAGGTTTAATATGTTAGATTGTAAACATGTTTCTACTCCTTATGAACTTTGTGTTTAATTACTTAATGTCTTGGAAACTAAAACTATTGATCTAAATATATTTAGGAAATTAGTTGGTAGTTTGAATTATCTTACTCATACTCATCTTGATATTTATTTTTCTATTGGATTGGTTTTTTGTTTTATGTCTAAACCTCAAACTACTCACTTTAAAAATGCTAAATTGATTATTCATTATATTTAAGGTACTCTAACTTCTAAAATTGAGTACACCTTGAATAAAAAAAATTATTTGGTAGGTTATTTGGATTTTGATTGCACTGGTGATCCTAATGATCATAAATCCACAAGTTGTTATTACTTCTCTTTGGGTTTCAGCACCATTTCATGGAATAATAAAAATCAAACTACTATATCTCTATCTTCCACATAAGCTAAGTATAAAGATTTTAATCATACTACAAAGGAATATATTTGTCTTAGAATAATTATTATCAATTTGGGCCACCCAAAACATTTAGATACTTTGATTTTGGTGAATATTAAAGTTCCATTGCCTTCGTAAAAAAATATCATTTTCCATGCAAGGTCCAAGCACATTAAGATTCAACATCACTTTCAACATGAACTTATTAAATACAATAAAATTCTTCTCTTTATACCCTACTAAATAATGTAATTTGATTTACAAGAATTACACTTCTAAGAAAAGGTGAAGGCACATTTTTCAAGTGTTAGACAATAATAAGCCATGCATGGGTATTATGGGATAAAAAATGTCTTTTAAAATGACATATACAAATTCCTCCATATGATTTTTCAATAAAATGAGATAGATCATATTTAGTAACACATCAAATTAGGATAACCTGAAAGTTATGATGTTAAAGGATATTATGCTTAAGGATATAATTGAAGTGTTGATTTTGAATTCTATTCTTTTCATGAGAGTCAATCTCAAGAGGGTATATTTGATTTTATATAAATTGTATGATGTCCTTATACTAAGGGATATATTAAGAGGTGAAAACATTGATTTGAAAAATAAGGTATTTATCCTTATGTCCTAGGATACATTGGAATTCCACATGTGAATAATAAATTGGTTGTCATGTAATGATTTATGTGGGTGAAAAAGGAAGTTGAGAAGGTAAGAGAATAATTTAAAACATTTTGTTCTCTTGGGATTTATTCAATGGAAAAAGATGATTTTTTTTTTTTTAAAAGTTGATAGGAAATTCATGATATGCTTTAATAATATCACTTTTTTACTGGTAATCATCATTGATTTGGTGACATATAAGTTCAAAATCATCTAAGGAATGTAATAAGAGATATTAAGATTAATGGTTTATTATCTAATAATAATAAGAGCTTCTTATTCAACCATGTTATTGGTAAAATATAAGTTTAATAAAAAATATAAATGGTTAAAATATCATAAAAGACAAATCATGCATCAACTAAATTCACTTTGTAACAATAGAGTGTACAAATGTCTTCATGAATTTAAATTATGAGTTCATTTTGTTCTCCATTTTAATTTTTATTATTTATTTTGGATTTAGATACTTTAAATTCATCTTATTTATGGGTTTGGACCTTAAGATTAGTTGTGAAAATTTCAAATAATTCTTTAAGGGTTATATCTTGATCAAAACCTTTAATGAAGAAGAATTACTCATCATAAAAGTATCTTTAATATGTTTTTGGGTAGGAATGGGTGTGGTTTCAATTTGATCAAAAATTATATTTACCTTAATTGATTTTTCATTAATGATCTTAATGTCAAAGTTTATCAAAAGAGTCACTGATTTTCCTATTTTATTACCAAGAAAGAAAGCCTTAGAAAATAAGTTATGGAAGAGAGATAAATATAAAATGATGAATTACATGCAATAAAACATACAATATCAAATGTTCTCAATGTTAAAATAGATGTCAAGAAATGCATGCTCAATATTTGTGTATTGAGTCTAATAATTAATACAATCATGACTAATGTAATAGATGCCATATTATTTTATAGACTCATATTGATATCCAAGCATTTATTGAATTGAATTGAGGGTAGAAGATGTGTAAAAGATAAGAGGACTATTATGGGATGGAGGTTGAAATGTATGAGGTTACAATAAGTTTTTTTTTGTGTTATCAAAAGCATGTTGGAAAGTACCAATCCACTCAATAATAACACCTTTCATGAGGAGGTATTTTATTGAATGAGTTTGATAAGCAAATTTAGTAACAAATCTCTTAATTTCCTTAATTTTAAAAATTCAAGTGTGGATATGATGGATGGATATTGGTTAACATTTCCATATTAGATCTGATCTTAGAAGGAAAAACATCAATCACTCATCTATAGCGCCAATACCCCAAAATATTATTAGATGTAACACTAAATATACATTTGTTAGGGTTGAGTTTAACATTTTTATTTGATTAGATGCTCAAGGATTATGTATATGTGATGATGGTGATCTTAGTGATGCTTGGATTCGTCTAGGATATCATATACATATTCTCAACTATCCTATGAATATGATCATGAAAAATGTTTCTCATGACATTTTGGTAGGTTTTCTCAATATTTTTAAGGCCAAAGAACATATTAACATATAAATCCATGCCACATTTCATAGTAAAGGTAGAATTATGTTGATATTGAAGAGTAATGTGGACCTGATTATATCTTAAAAACCATCCATAAGGGAAAGAATCTCATTGGTGGTTGTAAAATAAAAAATCATATCAACATAAGGTAATGTAAAAATGTCATTAAGACATGTTAAATTGAGATTAAAAATTAAATACATATAAAAATGGCCATTGTGAACATATTATGAATGGGAACTATGTTATGGACCTATTAAGAGTAATCTACTAGTTTAATAAACTTATCATTAAAGGAGATTAATTATTTCTATATCAAAAATCTTAAATACCTATAGAGTTATATTTTGTTGATTTTAAAGAATGGGTGGCACATTAGGATAAGTAATGATATTATGGACAACTATGCTAGGCTTAATTCTAGGCATGCCCATATATGATCATGCAAAGGTTTTTATTTTAATTTTTAAGGATTGTATTAACATTATATGCCTCTTTGGGACTAGACAAGAAGTAATAAGAATAAAATGATAATAATTTGATGGTTCTATGTTAACCTTCTTATCCTATTTGATGATCATTTATTTCCATCTTGAAAATAATAATCTACAAAAGGTAATTTAGAGAGAAGATCTTTCGTATTGACACTGGAAATAACATTATGAAAATGTGGAGGAGTATGTTCCAAATATCATAGTTTATGATGTTGGTAAGGAATTTAAGGTTACATTGCATGAAAGAATTTTAAAATATCCTTGTCACTAGGTAAAATATGTAAATGACCATAATATTAAATTGGCACCTTTATATTTATGTATTTATTACATTTGGTGTCATATTTGGATGAATCTATCTCACATTAGTGTATTTGGCATCTAAGGTGATTTATAGATATGGTTAAAAAGTTGTCTCTATGGGATCAACCATGATATGGTAGTTATATATTATTTATTTGTATTTAAATGTATTGTCCCAAGTTAGATAATTTTTCATATAGTCAGATTTGATTTTTTTCTTTGTATGCTACGTAATACAATTATTTCTTCATTATTTTTTTGAAATAATATGGTGACCAACATAATTATTTTTTGTAGATTCAATCTTAAATATATGACAATAAATATAGTTAGAATTGATAGGGATGTTCTAGTTAATAAAATTTGATTTAATATGAACTATATCAACATGTTCTATGGAGTATGATTTACTATTTTATTTAAGTTATATCATGGTAAATGCAATTATATTTTGTTTGATGTGTTTGAACTATATCAAACCATAGACACAATTAGATTCTAAGGAGGGTTGTTTTTGAAATATGTCAAAAATTTGAGTTGTATTGAAAAATAATTTGGTTTCTAGTAGGGGTTTTATAAATTGTATCAACATAATCATTACAATTGGGATATTTTGATTTTTTTAAATTTTATCAACATGATTGATAATAGACATTAAAATATAGTGTTAAATACATGGAAATGTTTGTTTTTATTTAAATTCACATTACATTAATTATGGATACACATGGATATAATTATTCCTTTTATCATGTATACATGTTTTCCATGGGTCTGACCTTTCATATTTTATATCATTCACCTACAAGAATTCCATAGTCTATGTCTAACTTATTCAAACTATCTATAGTCATTAGATAAATATTTTTATCTCTAAAATGAATCAGCCAAAATTGAATTATTCTATAATTAAATTTATATTCAAATCTGATGGACTTATCCTATGGCAAACAATAATTATTTTTCAAATTTAAATCTTTCTTATGGGTTTTCCCATACATTTCACATACCAGTGGTGTGATAAATTAACCAAAGATTTAAATATAAATACATAATATTTATAATCATTTTTATTATCTATCACTAATCAAATATACACCTGTACATTTCTACACATTTAAAAGGGCATCCCTATTCTTTCTATTTTAGTGATCCATCATAAGGTTCAGGTCTTAGATAATTTTGAGGTACCTCAAACCAAGTCAAAGTTTCGATTTTACAAGTGTTGAAATATATATCACAAGTTAAATTCATTAAAGGATCATCATTTCACACACACACACCTAACATGGATAAGTACATGTAGTTTAAATTCCCTCTTCAGAGTATTAGATATGTAGGCCACACTCAAACCTTCATTAGGGAGTCATTGAAGTCAAATAAACACACCTTTCCCCCCCCCCCCCACTTTTTAGTTTAACATAGTTTTAAAAGTGAACCAAGGGTTTCAAAGAGAAGGAGATAGATTTATATAATTACATGTATAGATAGATTCTAAAGATCACACACATAGATGGTTTACAAAGAAAGTGCAATGATATGTATAGAAACAAAGAAGAAAAATACACTCAAAATTTTTTGTCACACCCATTTTTTTCTCTTGTAAAATGGAAATTACATAACCATATAGATTAAATCCAACCTATTTTTATCAACATCTATACACATATATGAAATGCCTACTCATTGGTGTTATTGAAATAATAGGCAAAAATTAATGAATAAGTAGTCAAAAGCTCAATTCATTTGGCCACATGTTGAAGAGATTATAGTTGGATCATGCCCATAGTCACAACATTATGACATCAAAATAGATGTCAAAATTAACTTTGGCCATTACTAATATAATCATCTCCATGTGGCTACTTTGACAAGTTCCTTGGCGATGCCAGCTTCTCTTTAAGCTCTTGGGGCCACTGTTTACCACTTACCAATTTCTTAGCATCCCAAGATTCCTGATTACATAATAATTGTACAATGAACTATGCTAGTTAATATCTCTAGTAGTTAGTGGGATGATGCCACTTGGATGGCTTCTGATAGTTTGATCTCCTAGAATGGTTCATATGCATAACTAAGATGGAATAACTCCTAGGCTAGTGGGATCATTATACATGGATGACTCCTAATGATTGGCTTACTTTTTATTGACCTTACCATCATCCTTATTTGTGTCATTACTAATTTAGTGAGATAATGACACTTGGATGGTTCTTGATTCTCTAATTTATTGATACTAACCATACACACAACAAAGTTGATGTAACTCTTAGGTTAGTGGGATGATGACATGTGGATGGATCCTAATAATTCACTTATTTGATATTGACTGTACAATAGAGCCTATTATTTTCACCCAAAAGTTAGAAAGATGGTGACATGTGTACAAATCCTATTGATTTTATTTCGTAACATTTATTATGTAATTGAGACTGCTAATGTCACCCCATGTTAGCAAGATGGTGACTCGTGGATGGCTCCAAGTGATTTGTTGTTTGACATTGACCATGTAATGGAACGTACTAACATCACCAAAAAATTAGAAATATGGTGACACATGGATGGATATACATGATTTTATTTAATTAAATCAACCATATAAGTGACTAAACTAATGCCACTCCCAAGTTAGCAGGATGATGACACATGGAACCCTATGACAATCACAAAAAGTCAAAAACATGACCAAGACAAAAGTATATGAAAATAACCAAATTAGAGGAATCCAAGGAAAATTAAAATTGGATGGATTATTCAATAAATAAAAAATTAAAAAGGCAAAAATTACAAAAGAGGTTCAATGAATGGATAAGATATGATTTGATATGAAGGAAATGAACAATGTAGAGACAATAAGTAAACCCATATACATTTGATTTCATAAATTGACTAAGGGAAAAATCAATATATAAATTAGTTAAAGTATTTAAACATTTAAAAAATTGATTAAAGTAAATTAAGGCTGATTATTCTATTAATTTTCATAAAACAATTTCGCAAGGCCATAATTCAAACGATTGAGTGATTTGTAGAAACATCAAAAACCAATTAAAAAAACCAATTGAACTAGAAATCAACATGTATAAAATGATAAATTGAAACTAAAATAATAATATAATTGATTTAGTAAAAACATCAAATATGAAATAGAGTTCCATCAATAATCATATCTTTGGTTTGATATGAAGGTATAGTAGGGAGTTTGATGTAGATAATCACAAGGTAACAAAGAATGTTAATGTGTTTGAGAGTTCATGACAACCATTTTTTTATTTTATATTAGTTTAATAGGTATTATAGTGTCCCCAAAGGTTTTTTTCAGTCCTTGAGGGTCTTGAGATCACGTGTTTTTAGTCATTTAGATTTTTCCTACTAAAAGGGAAAATTTGAAAACTTGAATTTAGAAATAAGATCTTGAGTGATATTTTGGTTTTATATGAAGTGTAAATGTGGATTCATATTATAAATGGAAATAATAGGTAATAAGAGTGTGTTTAATTGGTGTTTTAATTTGAAATTCATGGGAAGAACAAAGTAAGCCAAGGAACATGCATTTGTAACTTCCACCCTACGTGGAGTTGGTAGAAAGGAGTTTACTTGCATGTTTGGTGCCATAAGAGGATATAAATGAATGTGAGTGAGTATATTAAAGGTGGTATAAGGATAATATGAATATATATTAAAATTATATACATTTAAAGTGAAATAGAAGGAAATAAATATCAAAATTTAAGGAACTCTACTTGGCTTTGTAAAAATTTGGTGTATGACTATTTTGTATGCAATGTGATCAATGAAGAAAAGAATACTTTAGATAGTATGTGTGCATCTCCATGAGCTTTATGGAATGTGATTTGTCTCAAAAAAAATTTAAATGCATATTTTTGTTTCATGTTATTATTTTTCAAATAATATGGATTCATCCTCAACACAATCCAACTTGAGTAATTATGTATACAGAGTCCAGAATGACAAGTAAATTTTAGTATTATTGATGATTATTTAAGGGTTATTAAATTGTTTTAAATTAGAAATTGGTAATTTTTTTATTTTTTATGATTGTAACCCATTTGGAGACTCAAATTCCAATTATAAACTCAAGATACAACTAAAGCCTTCCCACAGTCTAGTCAAATGAAATTAGAACTCTGTAAACCTACATATTGGTGACATTTATTAATTATTCATGCATAAATAGATATTGGGGAAGATTAAATGAGTTATATAATAAATTTTATAGGTATTATATATGTTTTAAGTGGAAAAAAATTCAAATTAGTCCATTTTAGGAGTTATAATTGGAATTTGAGTCTCCAAATTGGTTACAATCATAAAAAATAAAAAATTTAGATGTAGGAAGTCTAAACCTATATATATTGAAAATAAATTCAAGATACAACTAAAGCCTTCCCATAGTCTAGTCAAAAGAAAAAAGATATCTGTAAACCTACATATTGGTGACATTTATTAATTATTCATGCATAAATAGATATTGGGGAAGATTAAATGAGTTATATAATAAATTTTATAGGTATTATATGTGTTTTAAGTGGAAAAAAATTCAAATTAGTCCATTTTGTAAGATCTTAGACTTATCACTAGGTTTTAATTAAACCTAGTGATATTGATTTTTTTCCACTTAAAACACATATAATACCTATAAAATTTATTATATAACTCATTTAATCTTCCCCAATATCTATTTATTAATGAATAATTAATAAATGTCACCAATATGTAGGTTTACAGATATCTTTTTTCTTTTGACTAGACTGTGGGAAAGCTTTAGATGTATCTTGAATTTATTGTCAATATATATAGGTTTAGACTTCCTACATGTAAATTTTTTATTTTTTATGATTGTAACCCATTTGGAGACTCAAATTCCAATTATAAATTCAATATACAACTAAAGCCTTCCCACAGTCTAGTCAAAAGAAAAAAGATATCTGTAAACCTACATATTGGTGACATTTATTAATTATTCATGCATAAATAGATATTGGGGAAGATTAAATGAGTTATATAATAAATTTTATAGGTATTATGTGTTTTAAGTGGAAAAAAATTCAAATTAGTCCATTTTGTAAGATCTTAGACTTACACAGGCTTGTGTAAATCAAACCTAGGGTTTCAAACTTGCAACTAGCATAACTTTTGATTCCACTAGTCAAAAAATTTGAAACTTTAGTTCATGTGTCATATATATATATATATATATATATATATATATATATATATATATATATATATATATATATATATATATATATATATATATATATATATGACACATGAACTAAAGTTTCAAATTTTTTGACTAGTGGAATCAAAAGTTATGCTAGTTGCAAAAAGGTTTTAATTTGTTTTAGTTTTGTTTAGTATGATCCCTAAGACTATGGGATTGAATTAGGCCTAAAGAGACCTAATTGACAAGAAGGTTGTCAAAGAAGGACTTAAAATGAGGTTTGAGACCCTAAAATTTGTGTGAAGATAAAAGGTGATAAATTTCCTTATTATATCTATTAAATTTGTATATTTTTCACACTTGCCAGACTTATGCTAAAACATGATTACAAGGGACTGGGCTTCTAAGAGGAAATAGTGGTTGTTTGAGAGTCTTTAACCTGAGATTAATTATTATGATTGGTTGTGTATGGGAGATAAAATAGGTATGTGAATGTAAATATGATCATAATTGGTATATAAAATAAGTTTATAAACATGAATTAAGATTTTAGACCTATGAATCTACATGAGAATGAACAATCTTGAACCAAGAAACGAGAGTGAATAGATAAAAATTGTGTATGAGATGATGGTGTGTTTACTAAGGATAGAGAGTATATAGAAATATATGAAAGGTCATGTTTCTTTGAGAAAGTGAAGAATAAAATTCATGAAATGAGGCTTATGAGCCTAGTGAAGACAAGAGTGTTCAAGTATGTCAAGAGAGAAGTTAAGTACCTATGACAATAAATCAATCAAATATCAGAGTAAAAAGATAAAAGGCAAGAAACAAAACATAGATAAAGGTATGATTGAAGTGTATAGGAACTATATTAATAAAGTGGTATCAAGGTAGGTAATATCTTGGAATATTTTATGATTTTAATTATTTAATTTTTTTTAGGTTGCATGAAGTTATGTTACAGATCAAGAAAGTTTGAAGGTAGTTATAGAGACCATGAAAAAAGTTGAGAATGTGAGTGGATGTGAAGGAGATCTTAGAAACTTAGGGAATTAGTAACATGTAAACTTTTTTGATATTAATTAGATAAAGAGGAAAAGAGATAGTTAAAGAGTTTGTGGTAGAAGAGAATCCCTAAGAAGGGAGAAGAAAGACGACAAGAGTAGTTTCAAGGTAGAAAAGACTTGGAAAGGAGTGTCAATAGACTAGGTAGATGAGATAACCTAGGGTGAGACACAAAGGAAAGGTTAAATAGACTTGCTAAATTAATATAAAAATGAATTTATCTAGAGAAGATGGTGATAAAGAAGTCAAATGTGAGGAAGGGCTTAGCTGATTTAGAGTACCACAAGAGGAAGGAAGACCCAAAGAGAAAGGGGTTGGTTGTTAAGTAGGATATGAGTGAGATAAATAAAATTATATATAGGATAATTATCTTGGTAAGTATCATGAAATAAGAGGAAAGACAATGGTATGGTTGGGTAATGAGTAAGAAGAGAGTTAAGTGGCCTATAAGGCTACTCATGAAGAGAAGAAGAAAAATTGTCATGACAGACAATGAGAAGAAAAATAAGTTTCTATGTGGGTAGTTCAAGGAGGAGATAAATAAGTTCATGATGGATTAGAATGTGGGTAGACAAGATTAAATTTAGCAACACATCAGAGATAATGAGATATTCATTGAGGATGATGAGAGGAAATAACTAAAGGCATTATAAAAGCAACATAAGAAGGAGAATATGGAGGCATACAAGCCTCAAGATTTTAAATTTAAGGATTTCTTGTCATGTATGTATGTAGGTACAAAAATTAAGAAATAATAAGTCCAATTTTAGGACATAAAACTTTAAAGTATGAAAGAGAGTAAGCTTTAAAAAATTCTTATGTTGAATAAGTTGAGTGGGTAATGATGTATGGAGACACATTAATTTGTTACCCTAAAAAAATAGTGGTTCTTGGAGAAAGAGATATTCAAGAAGAAGGATGAAACATTGAAGGAATAAAATAAATAGAATTTAATCAATGATAATTTAAAGAGGATAAATGGTATTAAGGTTTTATTTTTAATACTATTTGTTATTGTGAATATATTGACATATCAGCTAATGAAGATGTTTTGTCTAAGAAAATAATTAAATTATTGGATAGGTTCACGAATAGAAAGAATGAAGTTAAATCACCTCATAAAGTTCTTAAATAACTTTATATATAATATAAAGAGGATAATTTGACACTCATTAAGGATGAAACCCAAAAACAAGTTATTAGATAATTTGTAGAAGAAGGTGAAGCTAGAAAATAATAGATGACAGAGTATATAGTGGAAAAAGAAAGGATTTAGTAGTATATTATGCAAGAATCAGATTGATTAGACCTCATAGGATATGAGGAAGCCATAATATCAGATTATTTGGAGATAATAAATATTTTTAACGAATAAAATTTTATAGAAGGTGTTGAAGATAATACAAGTAAAGAAATAGAGTCCTTTTTCATGGACTTCAATTAAGAAGATAGAGTCAAGTTTGAGATAAATAGGATCAAAAGGTATGAAGACAAGAAAAATAAAGTAGATAAAATTATAGGTCACACAAGGGTGTAAACTCATGATCAAATAATGAGTTCTAGGAAAGAATATGGACAAGTATTGGTACAAGGTGAATCAAACTAGGTTGCAAGCCAATGTAAGCCTAAAACTATGAACAAGCTAAGCATAGAATCATGTGAGTTTATCAAAGAAAAACTATGTGAAAATGATGATGTATGTAAATATTAGAGGTTAAGAGGACAAGATGAGGAACTTAAGAAGATGAAATGGATGCCTAAAGAATCTTGGAAGAAGAATACAAGAGCAAGAGAGAATGAAAAGTACCATGAGATCTTTGAAGAAAATATTAAGTATATGAATGTAATTTGATATGTATTAAGCATGATGGTATATGTATGGAGATGAAACAGACGAATTAACTCGTTGCTAATGTGCATAAAATAATCAATCATGCACAAAAACTCATGATAGAGCCAAGGAAAGAGGACAACCATGTTCCTCACATAAGAAGTGATAGGATGGATAATGACTATTTAGAGGAGGACAAGACCAGTGAAAAGGTGATCCTAGGATGGAATAATATCAGTTTTTAATTAAGAAATAAAAGAGAGGGAATTATTATCCTCAGAACTAGTCCAATTAGCATGCAAAGAGATGAAGAGAAACGACTCATGGAAGGAGAGATATAAATAAGTTATCAAGATAACAAACAAATGAATAAAGATCAAGGTAAGAATTTTACATATTCAATGGGTAATGTTACAATAAGATAGTTTTTTTTTATGTATGATGATAGTAAGACAAAAAAATGCCAAGCAGTGTTGTATTATGATGAAACTAAATTGGTCAAGGAGATGTCATTACATGATGATAAATAAGGCTATGAGAAGTCTCACCATGAAAATGTGGAGTATCATGAATAATCAACCAAAGAGGATATAAATGAGATTATGATAAGGTTAAAGGAGTAACTCATGCATAATAATTCATTAATGCATGAGGAAAAAGGAAAAGGAATTGTTAAGAAGACAAACAAGAAAGGAGTGCATGAACAAATTGACAAAGGTGGAATAAAGTTATGGAGTAGGAGTAGGAATGAATAATAATAATGAGACATTTGAGGTATATCATGATTAATATAAATCAGATATGTAAGATATGTAATATGAAGTGGAAAAAGAGTTTTATTAGATCGATCATGTACTTCATGAGGATAGAATCTGAGTTGGCAAAGATGCAAGATAAGGCAAGGAGATAAAGACAAAAAAAATAGCTTAGAAGAAATGAGAAAGATAAGAGGACAAGTAAAAAGATGAGGTGTATAAAGAGGATATCATAAAATAATAAGAGGAAGAAATTTAAAGCAAGGACTAAGTTGGACAAAGTGCATTTGAGTAGGAACTTAAATTTTCCCACTTAAGGAGATTGATGCAAAGCATCACTAGGTAATAAAGAATGTTAATCTGTTTGAGAGTTCATGATAGACATTTTTATTTTGATATGAGTGTAATATTTATTAATAGGGTCCAATATGGTGTGATATAATCCTTTAGAGTCTTGGGATGGTGCATTTATATCCATTTAATGTTTTCCTACCAAACGAGAAAATTTGAAAATTTGAATTTAGAGCTAAGATCCTGAGTGATATTTTTG
>JARHVA010007271.1:212500-265000 GCA_037957365.1 Torreya grandis | reverse complement strand
CTCTTTTTTGGTTTCTTTTCTTTTTTTCCTTCTCCCCTCTTATTAAAATGGAAAAAAATCCTTTTATAAGAGATTTACCTTATTCAAAAGGCATTATCTCTTCATCTCAACCTAATCAAAATATGAAAAGTGTTTTTTATTTCTTTGATACACCAATTACTATACTCGACATCCCATGCCTTCATAAATTGACATTCTCTTTGCTAGTCCATAATGGTACATGGTGGTTCTATCAAATTCCTATGATTGATTCTAAGATAACCCACCTCCCTAGATAGGGCTCAAGGTAAAGCAAATTAATGGATAAGTCTAAGTAATTATGCCATAAGGAATTCTAGTCATTGGTCTAATTCATCCTCATTCATTTAATATTGCCAACCATAAGTGGTTTAACCAACCCAAAAATGGTTACAATCCATGAAGACTCATCTAGATAAAATAAATGTTTGAAAGTAATATGAGGCATTCAACTTGAATGACTTAAGTTTTAGACAAGATATGGGCTAGATATAGGATCACACATGATGTGGTAATGCCTAACATAGTCCATGTTACTTAATTGGTAATGACATATTCCTACACACTTATTTCACCCATAAAATTATTATATTTTAATATTCTAATCTTGAAACCATAAGCATGATAGATAATTTAATTTAAAACAACGTAATTAGCCTACCAAATAATTCATAAGGTCATGAAGTGAGGTCACTGTAACACCTAGTGCATATATAATCCAATTGTGATATACTAAAAAAAATCAACGTATTTATAAGTTATACTTACCATATAAATAACCCACTTATTCTTGAAATCAACACCACCATAGAAGTATATTCATCAAATTAGCATATTCACATTGTTCATACTTGAAGCATGTCTTAACAGGCTGTGAATAACAATCTAGTCTAGAGTCAAATGAGAGTACCAATGATCCCATAATAATCATATATCCATAATTTAGTTCCCTATAATACTAATGGTAGTGATGTTAGTCTTAATAGGTAATATTATGTCAATTGTAAATTTAAGTCACTTGTTGTTCATAAGGTGCATTGCAAAATTCATTAGGTTATAGACTCCATTTTCTGATACCATCTATAAGATAAATATTTTATCCAAACACATCTATAGACTAAGTTATTTATCAAAGTGAATCTTAATCTATTTTCCTATCATTTATTATTATACCTACATGGTATAGTAAAATTAAAAATATCTTATTCCCTTAGGTATTTTCTATTTATAACAAGTTCAATTGTAAAATAAAATTCTACATTTTACATTTAGATTTTTGTTTATTGTTATATATAATATATTATGAATAAGTTAAAATTTATATTTTATTAAGATCACATAATAAAAAATAAGGAAAAATTTAATCATGTCAAACCTTAAGTCTTCACTTATGGTTTCATCCTTCTTTCTCGGGTTTCAATTTTTTATCTTAGGATTTCAATTGTAATATTTTATTTATGTATTCCTTTAGGCAATACATATTATTCACCTTGTCCATAAAATTTTTATTTTTTTTAAATTCATTTTATGCCATCTAAGAATGTTAGTTCCCTTGTCACTATAAGGTGAAGTGTTATATTTAGTGGTACACATATTAAGAAAAATATGATTCCTTTGTTTCCATCTAAAATGGCTAAAACAAATGTGATGAATGTTCATTATTATTACTCTTATTTTGATGTATCAATCATTAATGAATATGTAAAACAAAATGTTATGTTGAAATGTATGGTATGTAAATTTTTAATCAAGATAAAAATCAATACCACAAAAAAATGCATCTAGATGACTTTAGGGATGTAGATAATGTACAAGTTAAAAATTGTCTAATTTTCAAAACTAATTTCTTTAAAATACTCAATAATTAGATACATTTTAAAAATTAATTCTAAAGGATAAATATACACACAAAAATAAGTTTTCCACTTCTAAGAAAAAATATGATCTGTTAAATGTTTTATATCAACCTTTTGGATGTATTAATTCCAACACAGGTGTTTAGAATACTATTACTACTATTAATATCTATATGTTTACATGCTTAGCTACACATGTGATGCCCACCCAAGGTGTGGGGGAAATTCAAGGTTCCACATAGATCACTGTGCCTATTTCTACATAAATAACTTATGTAATCCTACAATGGATACTCATGTGACATCATCATCCTCACCTACTATATGAATGCTCAAATAGACTTTTATATCTCTATAAGATAAGGTGTTTTGGTTATATTAGCATAATTATATAGTAAGTCATTCACTGAATCATCATACATTGATTCATAATCCCTTATCTTATACATTTAATCTTATTGATTATCTATGGGTTTTGTAGCTCTTAAGATTACAATTAATGTGGTAAAGGTGATCTAGACAAACAATTAAGATATTTTTATGTAACATGTTTGGAATATGCATCCAGTGACATATTATTAACTAAGTTATTTGCATAAATTTTAAAGGGTTGTTCTTTGAAATCATTATATTATCTCCCATTTGAATGAGTTAAATAAATCAATTATTTGACAAGTTAGTTTCTATCACATTTTTCAATCAATATTAGTGATAAATTTTATTATGCTCAAATTGCAAAACCTAAGAAATGATACAATGAACCAATCAATGATACTATGTTTTACCTTAATACAATGATTTATAATATGTAAAATCATATGGTTGAAAATGAGCTACAATATATCTTAAATCAAATTTTCTCACCCCTCTCTATGAGTCCTTTGTGTTTAATAAATTCAAATCATATGATGAGTTATTATATATAGTTAGAGATCAAGAAGTTACACTTATAGATTTTAATAAGATAAAAAATGCCCCTAATGCTAAAACTAAATCTACTACAAAGTTTAAAATTAAAACAAGTTACAAATTTAAATTGGATGCTAAAAATGAGTCAAAGAAAATAATTAATGTTGTATCATAGCCTATTAATCAGATTGTCCTATCCATTTCATAAAGGAAGTGGTTTTTAATATAAAACCAACCTCCTCAAATACTATTAATTTTTTTTTTCTAGATTATAACCTTATATATCTTCTTCCACCATAAGATGTTGATATGAGTAGACACACACCCTATATATACTAAAATTCTATATTAAGTACTTAATAATGAAAAAATTGACACACATTTACCACACATGACTTGAGTGCAAAAATAATTTCCTAATCCACCATTCACTCACAATTACATGTTATATTATGAGTTAACCATTATATTCTATTGTTACACACCTACATGAAACTTATTATTTATTTTAAAGATACTAAATAGCTTGCATAGACATCTCTAAACTCTCAATTCAATTCAATTCAATTATACATAGGTAAATTCTAACAGATTTAGTCATAATCACCAATTGATAATGACCCAATCTAGACATGCTCCTAACAATGATTATTTTTTAAAATTAAATTTCTTGTTAGAGTCAGCATATTTGCATAGCATGTTGTTGGCATGAGAAATTACATAATTGGATCCATATATAATAAAATCAAGGTCTCATCCAAAAAATGACTTAAAACTTATCTAGAATATATCTATCCACAATTGTTGTAATGAAATTACTTCACTAATAAAGTAGAATAACAAAGTTATGTCATAATACAACTAAAGTAAAGTAGAATATATGAATAAATGACACTCTAATTTATGGGGGAAACCTCCATAACCATATAATAAGATTTTTTTTCCAATATGATGATTTTGGTGAGCTACACTCATCCATATATATATATACTTGTTTAGGAAGAGTTACACCCCTTCATTCTATATACACATAATATTTTCACACTTTTATCAATTATTGATGCTTTACATCTTTTGGGAACCCATAGAGACTCAATATCTTTGAGGGCATTCCCTAAGGGGTGCACTAAGAAAGGGGTGGATAAACCTTTAGTGCTTCATAGGATTGTTTTCCCTTTTTACCATATTATCACCAATCCAACTAGTTCTTAAAACCTTTCCCTAAGTTATTTATCCTCCCTTGCATAGTCTTCTAGTATTTTTCCTCTTTCTATACTTCATTTACTTTCTTGGCACAATTTTTACCTATTCAACATATCAGGTCAACCTAGTTAACCTAGTATAGTCTAGGGACCCTTTCTCTCTTTTGGTTTGTTAGCCTTTCAGCTGACCTAACATAGACCTAGTGAGTTAGCCCAAAAATAACCTAGTATAGTCTAGGGACCTTTTCTCTCTTTTGGTTTGTTAGCCTTTTAGCTGACCTAACATAGACCTAGTGAGTTAGCCCAAAAATGTCCAAAGCTTCTTGGGTCGACCTAGCATAACTGACATGTTTGAATGATTTCAGGGTAAGTTCCACATATAAATACAAGGTAATTTTGGTCATTATTATAATATGTAATCAAGAGTTATTTATTCATTTGTGCTTCTTCACCATCTACTCTTCCACCATTCTACTTGAGGAAACTTAGCTTAGGTTTCTTATTTTTGAGAATATAGTCTTGTAGATAGGTCTTGGATGTTTAAGCCTAGCAAAGTGATCCTTAAAAACCAAAACAACCTCTTGAGAAGCCCCTTTAGCCAAGGGAGAGATTGAGTCTCGATGATTTCATATTCAGGTAAGTATATTTTGACTTTTTTCTATTCTCTTTTAGTATATAGAAGTAGCATAAGTGTTGGCTCAAATAATATTACTCTTAATATTCTATGTATTAGGGTGTTACTCATACATACTTTATTTTAGGTTACCTCTACATGTTTTTATTGATTTGTTTTGTTAACCCCCACTTTGTGCCACAATATTTGTTGTGTACTAGATTAGATTTACTTTTCTTGTTATTAGATTAGTGAAATATTAAATCATATGAATTTTTTAGGGTTGTTATGTGATTGTGTTATAATATAGGATTTGGAACCCTATCTCACATGGTGTGTTATGAAAAGTGATCCCCTAATCGAGTCTAGCAGATCCTCACATTGCTCATGCTCCCGCTTAGTAATTTTATGCTCCCCAATCAGAAGTGTAGGTGTGATCTATTCTATCTAATCTAGGACTGATTTATGGACATAATTCATTTCTAATTGCATACATTATGATGAAACCAACATGAATCAAACCCTTGCAGGATTTATTTCACTTATTTCATTTCTATTCATCATTATTGTTATCATATCTTTACTATGTTGGATTAACCTTGTCAACCCAGTTATTTATCTTTGTGCATAGATTTAATAATAGGTCACTGGCTCAACCAACTCAACTTAGTACAAGTTTCAAAACTTGTATAAATTATATTTAGATAATTAGATCAACCAACTTGACATAGTGTAAGTTTTTTAGGTTTTCAAACTTTGAGTTTAACCTACTAGGTCAACTAGGTTGACCTAGTGTATTTTTATCACTTTTTCAATAAGTTCCTCTATTGTTCGATCAACCATCTCGACCCAATTTATAAGTTTCTTATAGTTTTATCTAAGGTCTCAGATCAATAATCTTCACCTTTTCATATCTAAACCATTTACATCAAATTCTATTCCTCTATATCTTTCCTTTTTAGTATTTAGTTTCATAATTTGTAGTCTTTAAAACTACCCCTACATAATCAACTAGGTTGACCCTATGGACCTAGTCTTGTGTTCTATGTGCAGTCTAAAAAAACTAGATTGACATGTTAGACCTAGTAATTTTTCTAGACCTTGTCTTTCGTAGTATAGGTTTGACCTTATTGACCCTGTTCTATATGATTTTCCATATATTGTCTTCACTATACCTTGTTTCAAAGTTGGAATTAACTATATATGTTAATAAATCTTTGTTTTCAGTTGTTTGCATGCTTAGAATAGTTCACAATTTTATTTAGGGTATTTTTAATTAATCATTTAGTTTCACTATTTCTATTCTTTTATACACATGACCAAACCACATAAACATCAACAAGTATTTAAACATTTGACTGCCTAGGTGCACCTACTTAGATTTCATCACCAAGGGGGAAGCCAACTTGATGCTTTGGTCAAGTATAAAGTATGGTTAATGGTATATTTTGGCTAAGCACCCATTACCCTTATTGTTTTGGTGTGTGAAGTGAGGGGGTAGGCCCCAATACCAATCTTGTATAATTACCACTATAGTCCCTTTCATCCTCAACTTACCTAAAACCATCCATAGATTATTATCAGTACCTTGATTATAGCCAATCTCTTTCTCACATTTAAAATCATTCTTAATAATCTAATTAACATTCTAGGTTGACCAAGTAGCTATCTTTACTTTCAAGTTACTTACTTAGTCTTTGATTAATTTTGTGTACACAAGATTACATTATCTAGTGTTAGTATAAGAATTTAATTTGTGTGCATCAATTAGATTGGCTATCATCAATTTAGTTGACTGTGTGTTTCCATTTTGCACTTACTTTCTTAGATTAGTTATAAATTATCTTATTTCATTTCCACATTTTTTATCACTATTTTCCTCTTCCCTATTCACTATACTAAGTCAACCTAGTCAACCCTATACTTTTTTTGGCTTCTATACACTACATTGGATCAACCTGGTCAACCCAGTGGGAAATTATATTGAAAAATAAGAGAAGTCAGAAATAGAACTAGGTCAACTATATCAACCTAGTATAGGAAATAGGTCTTGTAGATTATACTGGATTAACTAGTCAACCCAGTATAATCTACAAGCCATGTTTCCTACACTAGGCTTATTTGGTCACCCTAGTTTTATTTTATTAATATATTTTACAAGGCATGTTTCCTACACTAGGTCAATTTGGTTGACCTAGTTCTATTTCCTTATTTTCATATTTTTCAATATAATTTCCCATTTCTCTGATTTTACATGTTATTCATCTCTCTTCAGTTAAAATGAGGTCTCTTATTAAAATATTTTTGGACAACTTAAATCCATTTAGATACTATATGGGATGTTTATCCTTCCCCTCTTTTCCTCCCAAGAGACCCATCACTCTTGGGGCACCTCTTCACCTCCTTCATCTATGAACTATAACATGGTGTAAATAACACCTTAAGATGAAGTTGATGGATCCATACTTATAAATATACTTCTTAAAATATCCAAACCAATTTGGGAGTGGTTGATACAAATCTCTTTAAAAATCCCCCCCCCTAACACTAATTTAGGGAGTGCTCCAACTAACACTAACTCACATCTCACTACAAACCAATTCTTAGCTCAAGTCATTCATAAAAGGAACATCATGAAAAACTCTAATACCATCCAAATGATGTAACTTCAACAACATTTAATCAATCTCAGTAATCAACCTCCAACTATTCATACTCAAGCTAATCCAAATTATATTCCTCCACCTCTTAGGGATGACTCAGGCAATGTTAATCCTCAACCCATAATGAATTAAAACATGCTTAAAACCAATAAAAATTATGCTTTATGTCCTTTCATTTTATCCATTGATATTGGTAACATAACTCCAACTATCAAATATGATGGGACCAAAGACCCTAATGCATTCCTTAAATCCTTTGGCAACCTTTATAAAGAGTAGATCTAAACTATTGCATTTGCGACAACTAAACTATTAGTCAAAAATTTCACTGGTGATGTATTATAATGGTATAATCAACTTGCTTAACATTCTTTTTTTCAACTTGAATATTTTTTTTAATCTTTTGGTTAAAGTGTTTCAACATAATGATCTTCCTAAGAATTGTCTTAGTCACTTCATAAATGTTAAACAATCTCCTAGTGAATCAACTCATGAATTTATTAGAAGACAAAAATATTTAGCTCATAAATCTAATCATAATATGAATGATGATAATTTATTAAAACTCTTTATTACCACTTTGACTCCAACTCTTCAATACAAGGTTTGAATTTTTTCTCCTCAAACTCTTAATGAAGCTTTTGACCAAGCTAAGCATCAAGACTTTCTTATGAAGCAATTCAAATCCATTCATAAACTTCCTAGAGGATATATTAAAACATATAATTATATCACTAATAATAATTCCCAAAACAAACTTGGAGTTACCAAATATGATGTTCCTTTACCATCTCATACACCTCTTTTGGTTTAACAAATGAAAAAAAAATTACTTCCCTTGAAACCTTTCATTTATCCCAATGCACCTCCTAAGTGGTATGATCCCAATGTATTATGTTGGTTCCATGTTGACATTGGGAATTCCCATGAATATTTTAGAGGGATCACTATGTGTGCCATTTATTATATGCTTGGTGACTCATTAAACCATGAGGCTATGATCAAACTTCATCATCAAAAGTATGTTGCCACATCTCAAAAATGACAAAACTTTACAGCTTCTACTTCTAATAATAAAAAATCTTCTTCAAACAAGAATCAATTAAATTTCAAGGGTTTTTATGCTATCGATGATGATTATGACCTATATTATAACAAATATCAATATGTCAACACTACTAAGTTTAATTATCATCATAAACTAGCTCATAAAGATCCTGTTACCAAGCCTAAGAAATCATCTTTAGAAGAAAAATTGCTTAAAGATACCACTAATAGTCATGATGATTAAAAATAACCTAAGGAACAACTTCCTCCTTCTGATCCTCCCACAAAATCTATACCTCCTAAATCTAATTTTCCTTCTAAACCTCGTGATGGTTATTCTAAATCATATTAGAATTTTTTTGAAGAACTCAACTCTATGCCTTGTACGATTCCTATAATGGAGTTAGTTCTCACTTCACACTATCATCATAAATTTATTATGAAACAACTTTAATAAATTAAAGATCCATATTCCATAGATGAATATCCATGTTTTATCAATTCTTAATCAACTAATGTCAATACCATTGAGACTATGTGTCTTTCTTCCAAGCCTTCCATTGAATATATGTAAGAGGACATGATCAATGATGAAATTATTTTTTGCATTGATGATCTACCTCTCTTTATCAAAGTATTCATTAATACCATTCTTATCTAAAAACTTCAAGTTGATGAAGGTTTTGTTATTAATGTCACATCTTTATGTCTCACTAATCAACTTGTTTATAACAAATATCATCTTAAACAAACCCATCTTACTTGTTGTGGATTTGAAAAGACTAATCAAAAGCCACTTAAAAGCATTTAGCTTTCATTTACCATTGGACCTAATATTTTTATAACCAAGCTTATGGTCTTTGATCTTCCTTTATCCTATAACATTGTTCTTGGTCATCCATGGACTCATTAGATGAGGGCTATCACCTTTTCTGGTAGTCAATGTATTAAATTATTACATAAGAGAAAATGTTAAAAACATGAAGTTGATCCTAACCCATATAGCATCCATCTTCCCAATCCTAAGCCTTAATATTGAATTCTTATAATCTATAAAAATCAATAGTGCTACTTTACTTAAGTTCATCAACATAAAAACCTTATCTTCAATTTACTCTTATGGATTCTAATGATGATGAGCCTAATGAGTTATAACACACTTGAAATACTAATAAGTTACCTCCATATATTTTGGATTGGCTTCACCCTTCTATCTTATCCCAAGATTGTACCATTCTTATCATGGATGAGATTACCAATTTTACCCTCCATGCAACACTCAAGATCCATCTTTACCTGAAGATGCCTTCACTTGAAATGATTTTTGAGTGGCTAAATTATTTGAAGATCATCTCACCATGTACCCTAATACATTTATCAACATTAGGATTTCACCTTCTAAAACTTCCCCTAATTCCCAAGCATGTATGATTTATCCAACATATGATGATAACTATTTCATGGCCCAAGCTCACTCAAGAGACTTAGATGTCCAACACTATCAAAATAGTTTAGCCCAAATTCATTCCTTCAATTGGGATTTACATATCATATCTACACATCATGACTTATATCATTAGGTTCATGTACCTTCCACCAATTCTCTACTTATCAATATTCCTTAGGTGGTAGAACAACATACACCTTCTAAACCTACAATCATTCCTTCCTCTTCTCTACCCCTTATGGATAATATAATTTATTTAGATTATTCTCCCATAATAAAATATATCAACACTTCTAGCTCTTCAGATCCATCCTCTTCATCTACTTCAAAAATTACATGAGATGTTAAGGCAATTTATGTTCGTCAAATTCATTCTGAATATGATAGCCATGGCAATCAAATTTTAGACCTTGACGTAGATGTTGAATATTATGATCCTCTTATTACCTTGCCTTGTGATAAATCTATTATTGAATTAATTCATTCTTAAGAACCTCAGTTTCCTCAATAGAATCATAATTTTGGTAATTTCAAGAATAAAACTCCTTCCTTTAACAACTTTGTCACTATCATTGATACTAAAACAAATCCAATTTCAGCCTTTCCTAATGTACCTTATCATTTTCAAGATGATAATTACATGCTTATCAAAGAAATAACTCATATCAACTAAGGTACCCCATCTTCTCCTCAACCAATCATAATTTCTTATGAATTTTCACCAACCAAGTATGACAACTTTAGCTTATTCTTTTATAAATATAAAAAAGCATTCTATTGGTCCTTCCAAGACATGAATGGAATTGACCCTAGTATTTTGGTTCTTAGCACCACCACTTATCATTATGCTAAGCTAGTGCACTATAAGCAATGAAAATTCCCACCTAAAGTTACTATTCTATGTCATAAGGAAATCATCAAACTACTAGATGCTAAATTCACTAAACAAGTGGATTATTATTAATGGGTTTATAACATTGTTCCCATTTATAATAAGGTCACTATGGTCATCTACATTTTTGTATCGGTTTCTACAACCTTAATCTTTCTTGTCTTAAGGACAAATTTCCTTTTCCTTCAATAGATGCCATCATTGATTCCATGGTTGGTTATGAAATGTTATCTCTTATGGATGGTTTCTTGGGATACAATCAAATTCACATTGCTCCCAAAGACCAATATAAGACTAATTTCACCATAGAATGGGGCACCTATTGTTATGTCAAAATTCCCTTCAACCTTAAAAATGTTAGAGATACCTACCAATGTGATATGACTCACATATTTCATGATATCATCCACAAAATTGTTAAAACTTATGTGGATGATATTATTTATAAATCCAAACATCACAAGAACCATATTTTTAATCTTGCTATTATATTTGACCATCTCATTAAATATAAAGTTAGAATTAATCCTTTCAAATGTGTTTTTGGAGTCACATCTAGAAAATTTTTACGATTCTTAGTCTCTCTTCACAACATTTATGCTGACCTAGCCAAAATTAGTGCTATCATTATCATTCCCATTCCTTAATCTATTATTGATATTCACACTTATTTAGGTAAACATGGGGCAATTAGATGATTTGTCCAAAAAATGGCTTATCGTATTCATTCTCTCAATTCCATTATAAAGAAAGGTATAACTTTAGAATGGATTAATCCATGTCAAAAAGCCTTTGATAATATGAAAGAGCCATTACTTCATCCATCTATACTTCATCCACCTTACAATGATAAACCTTTAATTCTCTATACTTCTTCCACACCTATTTCTATTGGGGTAATGCTTCCCCAACAAGATGATATATGAAAAGAGTATTCTATTTAATACATTAGTTGAGGCCTCATTTATTATGAAACATTTTATACCAAAATTTAGTGTGACTACCTCACTATCTATTTTTTAGTTGAAAAGCTTCATCATTATATGTTATACCAAACTACTTATGTCATCATTCATTCTGACCCCAGTCATTATTTATTCCTAAAACCCTTTCTTCATGGAGATATAATTGGAAAATGGATGGTATTATTTATATAATTTAATCTCCACATCATCACACATAATTTTTTTAAAGGGAAAGTCATAGTTGACCAACTTGCCATAGCTCGCATTCCATCCACTTCTTTATTTCAAGATGATATTCTTGATGACAATATACTTTACTATGAAGGTCTTAATCAAGATATATCCCTTAAATAATATTTTAATATATTTGTTGTTGATCTTGAAGCTAATAATCTTGAATATTCTTCCCCTCCCCCTAGTACTACTAAACCAAAGGTAGTTATAAAGGATCTCCTTGAGATTAAAGTTGATTTACATGAAGATAATTGGACCATCAACTTTTATGGTGATAAATTCCTTTAATGAATTGGGGTAGGTTGCATTATCACAAGTCCTCTTGGTAACATCATTCCTTTCCATTTTTAATTTACCTTTGATGTCACTAATAATATGGTTGAATATGAAGCTCTTATCGTAGGCATGAGAGCTACTCTTGATCTAGACTATCAATATAAAATTGATAAAATTATCACATATCATCAAATTAAAACTACTCTTGCTAAGAACTTTATCTCTCTCACTATCAAGCCTATTCCTCAAGACAAAAATTCCATTGTTCATTCTCTTGCCTCTTCAGCTTCTCTCTTTCATCTTCATCAAGTTCTTTCAGATCCTTCCTTTATTATATAAATTATAAAATATCCATCATCTACCCAATCACTTGATTCACTTATCTATTGCATTAAAGTTATGACTATTTGAAAAATCCCTTGGTATCAAGATATCATTCAATACTTAAAACATCAAACTTATACTCCTAATTTAGATTCTCATGAAAATACATGTATTCATAAATAATATTTCAAGTATGTATTTAAACATAACATCCTTTACTATTGTAATTTCTAAGGTACCTTGCTCCATTATGTTATGCAAGATGAGGTTCCTCCTCTACTCGAACAAGCACATGGGGGCATTTGAAGTGGTCACTATAGTGGACATATTAGAACATGCAAATGCCTATATATGGGTTACTTTTTCCTACTCTAAAAATGATACAATTGACTATGTCAAGAAGTGCAATCTTTTTTAGCTTCACAATAATATTATCCATTCAACTCTTGCTCAGCTTCAAACTATCAAATCTCCTTAACCATTTTCTATATGGGGATTTTATCTCATTGGTAAACTTCCTTATTCCCAAGATGGGTATATTTTTATCATCACCACTACAGAGTAATTTACCAAGTGGGTAGAATCCATGCCCCTTTTTAATGTTATTAGTATTTCCATTTACAAATTCATTCTCAACCAAACTATTTGTTTCTTTGGTGTTCCTTATACCATCATTTTAGATAATAGTGGTAATTTCAAAAAAAAACATATTAAACAACTTTATACCAAATTCAAGATCAATCATAAGTTTTCGACACCTTATCATCTGTAATCTAATGGTCAAGTTGAGGCCACAAATAAAATTATTAAAAAAATTATCCAAAAGACAATTTGTGAAACTTTCATATATTGAATCATTCATCTTTACCCTATAATTTGGGCCTATCAGACTAACATTCATACTACTACTAGGGTAACTCCATTTTTGTTAGTCTAAAGTTCTGAGTTAGTTCTTCCATTAGAAGTTGAGCTTCCCTCTCTTCATATATCTATTCATGGAATTATTCCCAATGAAGAATTACTTTAAGTTCACCTTCATTCCCCTAATCTTCTTGATGAACATCATATTTCTACATTAGAACATAATTGCCAATACAAGGCTTGCATTGCTAGACAACATAATAAATGTGTTAAAATACACACATTTAATATTGGTGATATTGTCCTTAAATTAGATTACACCCATTAAAAATAATATAAATATGCCCAATAATGGTGTGGCCCATATTTATTCAAAGACATCCTTGGTCCAAGCACTTATCACCTTTAAACTAATGAAGGCCATGTTTTCAAAGAGCCCACCAATGCTCGATTTTGCTTAGAAATTACTTTGCCTAAACATGTTCTTATTATCATGTTTTTAGTCTATATCCTTCTATAAAAAATTTAGGTTACTTAAGTATGGGTCTCTCCCTTTGTAGCAATTTCTTATTTTCACAAACCTTTAGTCCTCAGTTTAGGACTTTTGGTTTCTTGATGTACCATAGTCTTCCTTTTATTCTTGAATTTTTTTCTCTTGATTTTCACACCCCTTAGGTCTTTATTTTATGATTTTATTTGTAATACTATGGATAGGACTTGACATCCCTCACAAAACCACCATCTTTTTATCATTTCCTTCTCTTTTTTATACTTGCTAATTCTATTTTGGCATACTTTGGGTTTTTTTTTGTGAGGTGCTTTGTAAAAAGACTCCCTCACTTTACTTCTCTCTTACTTATCAGCACCCTCATGAGTCTCTCTTTTATGAGTTACTTTGTAAGACCACAAATAAGACCTGACACTCATAAATTTACCATTCTTTCCATCTTCTTGATTCATGTTCTTAAACTTTTACTTTTACTTATTTTACTAGATGAAATTTATAAAACAATCTATGTTAGCATGTTTTCGTCCATTTCCCTCATTCTTATGTTAAGGATTCACACTTTACTATCATTGTATCCTTCTTTTCCCTTTTACACATTTTTTGTGATTTGTAGTAATTCAAATTATTTCATGTGTCATTTCTCTTGATTTCCCCTTTATTTCATCTCTGAATTAGATAAAACAAGGTAAAAGTCAATATAGATATTTTGTTTCACCTAGATTTACAAGACTCATAAACCCCATACTCTTTGATGTTTCTCTCTCTTAGCAACCTTATCCTATGTTTTCAAATGAAAGTCATCTTTAGCACCCATGTTTGGTTTTCCAAATCCATATGGAGGAGGAAGAGAAAAATCCATCAAGAATTTAAATCTAACTCATTTGAAAATAGGAAATGATATTTAAAAGGAAACATACACTTCTCAAAATTTAATATCATATAAAAATATGTGATTGCAATCACATCTCCTATCTCTAATCAAAGATTAAACTCCACAATTGTCTTCACATAGAGCTGAATTCCTTTGGGGTATGGTATGATAGTAGATTTGAATAGGGGAATTAAAAAAACTCTATGTTTCTACCTACTTTCTCATTTAAGTACCCAATCTTTGTAGTATAATGACAAATTTGTAAGGGGTCTTAGAGAGTGGGGAACACATCATGTGGAGGTAGGTCAATTTTACTTTTCATGCATATAGCCTTCATGGGATGATATATATACTCCATTTTTTTACCCAAGACTTGTGTCACTAAGATAATTTATTCATAGTCCTTAAGGTCAAAAGTCTTCTCATTTTGACAAAACTAATTTGAGTGTCTTGACTTTGATACAGAGTTCTCTCTACCTTGGTTTTTCCTTAATTATCCCCTCTACCCATTTTATTTTCCCCCCCTGATGGACAAATTATGATTCCAAATCTATTTTTTCTATTTCTCTAATTCTTTCTTATTCACCTCTTAAAAACATGTTAACATTACTTTGTTTTAGCTTTATCTATCCTTAGAGTGAAATAACATGTTTGAGCAACTTTCAATCATTTTCTTTACACCATGATTTGCATTTAATAGACTTAATTTACCTTCCTTTTACCATTTATTGTGATTTTGTTGTCTTGTTATTACAAACACTTGAGTTCAAACCTTTTTTCCATTGTTGAGTGAGATGTGGATTATTACTTCTCACTCATCAATGTTTTTTCCCCTTTTATGCATCTTTTTCCATTGGTGATTGAGATCTGGATTTCTACTACTCACTCATCGATGTTGTTTTACCATTTTGTCTTTATAGTTAGTCTTTTCACCATTTATTTTTCTTTCCATATTTTTTGACATGTATCCTTGGTTTGATTTGTTGAGTTTGCCTTTGTTACTTTGGGATAACTTGTTTGAGTTTTTTTGTCTTTAGTAGCCTTGGGATTTTTAGTTATCCAATTTACTCTTATTTGTTTGACTTAATCATTTGGTGTAACATAGCACTTTTCACCCCAGCTTACAAAATTTCCAAAGTACATCCCATCCTCATAGCAATAACTATCTTGGCTTTTCTTACATTTTTTTTGTTTCTGATCTTTAATTTTACATTCTTAGGTTTATCAAAAAAAGTCTCTACACACTACACAATCAAAACTAACACAAAAGATAACCATCTCATGATAAAGGTAAGTAAAAGTATGCATTACATTTACTTTTTTAGTTATTTACTTTTTAGATTAGTTTCCCTTTTAGTCATTTACTTTCAGTTATTTTATGATTTTAAAATACTACAACCTTTTTTTAGCATTAACATTATATGTGTCCTTATGTTCCTTCTCAAAACAACATCCCTTATTACATCTCAGTGACACATGATGAGATTCAAGTAGGGAATATGTATACACATAATATTTTTACACTTTTATCAATTATTGATGCTTTACACATTGCAAGAACCCATAAAGACTCAATCTCTCTAAGTACATGCCCTAAGGGGTGCACTGAGAAAGGGCTGGACAAACTTTTAGTGCTTCAAAGGATTGTTATCCCTTTGTTCCATAGCATTACCAATCCAAATAGTTCATAAAACATTTCCCTAAGATGTTTCTCCTCCATTTCACAATATTATAGTCTTTTTCCTCTTTCTATCCTTCATTTCCTTACTTAGCACCCTTCTGACCTATTCAACATACTAGGCCAAGCTGGTTAACCTAGTATAGTTTAGGGACCTTTTCTCTCTTTTGGTTTGTTAGCCTTCTAGATGACCTAGCACAAACCTAGTGAGTTAGCTCAAAAATGTGCTAGGTCAATCAGGTTGACTTATCACAGTCAACATGTCTGTATGATTTTAGGGTAAGTTCTACTTATAAATATAAGGTCATTTTGAACATTATTAGAATATGCAATCAATATTTATTTATTCTCTTGTGCTTCTTCACAATCTAATCTTCCACCATTCTACTTTAGTAGAATTACCTTCGGTTTCTTATTTTAGATAATCAAGTCTTGTGGATAGGTCTTAGATGTTTTGGCCTAAAAAAGTGATCTTTACAAAATAAAATAACCTATTGCAAGCCCCTTTGGCTAATGGAAAGAATTGAGTCTCGACAGGTTCACATTAAGGTAAACATGTTATAACTTTTTAATCCTCTCTTTTAGTATATAAAAGTAGCATAAGTTTTATCTTGAATAATATTACTCTTCATACTTTATGTATTAGGGTATTACTTGTACTCACTTTATTTGAGGTTCCCTATACATGTTTTGATTGCTTTGATTTACAAACCCCCACTTTATGCCACAAGATTTGGTATGAACTAGATTAGATTTAACTCTCTTGTTATTATATTAGTGAAATATTAAATCATAGGACTCTTTTAGGAATTTTATGTGATTGTGTTATGTTATAGGCTTTGGAACCATATATCACATGGTGTGTTGTAACAAGTGATCCCTTAATCAGGTCTAGTGGATCCTCACATTGGTTGTGCTCCTGATTAATAATTAAATGCTCCCCAATTAGAAGTGTGGGTGTGGTCTATCCCATCTGATGTAGGATTAATTTGTGGACATGATTTATTTTTTATTTCATACACATTTCACCCATTTATCCTTAGTAATTAGGCCTAAATTAATAACTAAGTCATGAATGTAAAGATAAATGACGAGTGTGTCAAAGATCATCCCACACATGTCCTTAGGCATGCTATAGGTTTAGGGTGTAGGATGAACCTTAAATTTAAGACAATGTTTCTCTTAATGATTAAAATTCTACCTATGTTTCATCCTCATGGATTATATTATTCCACTTGACCAAATAGTCCTTAAGCTCTATTGTTCATAGTATTTTAGTGCATGTTTGAAGGAACTACTCAAGTTCCATAATTACTTGGCTTCTTCATATAGCTTATATAAGTTATCATATGTATATAATTTTTGTTCAATTACATTACTCAATCAATAAAATGAAATATTAGATGTATTTGAGTATATTGGAGTATTTACAACTCATATACAACACTACAAATTATTTTTAGGATTTGATAAGGCTCATAATACTTAGGAGAGAGATTTTTATAATTATTTTTCTTAAAGGATAATTAATTGTTTATTTAGGTTTAAAAATAAACATTAACCCACTTCAAAATATCTTTCAAAATAATGTTGTTCCATTTATCACTTCATTAAATTATGTGCCATTGTTAAATTCTCTCTAATACTAGCTAGTACCAATTGTTGGTGTTGAATATGTTCTTAGACTGAATGAAACTTGAGTTATACTCTCAAATATGAGATTATGTATGGGGATTGGTACCCATATAGTGAGAAAGCTATATAAATTTTGGAAGAGGCATTGAAGGAAGTGTTATATCACCATTCTGCTAATCGTAGCCAATGAACCCATCTTTCTTATTTATATGATGTGAAAAAATGAAGATAAACTTCTAGGAATTTATTCACCACCTATATTTTATCATTACATTGAGGATTATAGGATAAGATATGAACTAATTGAGTACTCAAACATGAAATTAAATTTGTCTAAAAAATTATTGGTAAAAATTGGATCGCAGTCATTCAATATGAACTTGGAGGTGCCATATAGCTTTTGAATTATATTTAGAAAAGTAAGAGATATCATACTAGATGAAAATGGTTATGAGAAGGATAAAAAATTGGAATATTTTTTTATCCTATCAATGATTTGTATGATGACATTTTTACCATCTGACCTAGGTAAATTTGTGATGAAATACATAAAGATCTCTACCACCTCTTACTAGGGATCGATAAGGGTTGTAGAAGACATGATGTCTTAATTGTTTCACCCTTGTTTTATTGTAACCCATTAATTAAACCATAAATTTTGGAATATCCCCATTGAATCCTTTCCAAAAATAAATCATTCTTGATTTTAAGATAAATTCTAAAAAACATAGAATGCCCCCATATTGGAGATTCATGAAGCTCTATAAGTATCATGTGCTTTAGGGAAGAATTATTATATAGGTATAATAGATGTTTTTATCACAAGGAATTCCATGTACACATAATTTTATTTTTATGAACTATAATATTTATGGAGCTTATGAATCATATCTTATGTATCCCTATTATTCTCCCATTATGATATTTCCTCATCTACCTAATCTACTTGCCAAATGATCATTACACATAAAATCGCCTCTATGGATTAATCCCTTATAAATAGTGAATATAACATATCTTAATGCATTATTTATTATATATGATTTCAATGTCATATCCAAAAGTTTTATTCACTCATTTTTATTTTTCTTTAGTTAAGCATATTTGTTCTAAAAAATATTTTAAACCATCAATGTCAGTCTTTACCTTAAAGTGTCTACCCATTAGATAAGGTCTCCATTATTTGAATGCATGAAATATATCCATCATCCCTTTCTCATAGATAAAAAGTTAAAATATTATTAATATTGACTTGATCAATCTCAAATGGAATGGGAATTCCTTCGTACATGATTAATACTCCCATTCCAAATCCTAATTCATGAAATTCAACAGTAAAAATATTTTTAAAATATGGGGATGCCAAAACTAGAGTGGTACACATGGCCTCTTTTAAATTATCAATGATATTGATGGATATTTAATTCTAGTGGAAGGAGTAATTAAATAAGGATATGAGTGGTGATGCTATTCTATCATATTTTTTAAAAAATCAGGAATAGAAACCTATTAACCCCAAAAAACCTTAGAGATTATTGAGGGATTCTGACACCTTCCACTCTATCATAGATTTGATCTTATGTGGATCTAATTTGAATCCTTCATGTGAAATAGTGTGACCCAAGTACTTTACCTATTGAACTAAAAAATAAAACTTAAATTTTTTTACATAAATCTAATGCTTTTTTAGAGTTATTAGTTTTTTTTCACATTCAAAAATTATTCTTCCAAAGTCCTACTATATATTAGGATGTCATAAAAAAATACCAATATGAATTTACATAAAATATGTATAAAAATAGTGTTCACCAAATTCTAAAATGTAGATGGTGTATTTGCGAGACCAAAAGTAATTACCAAAAAAATTATAAGGGATTTCATGAGTTTTGAAAGTTATCTTATGTATATCCTCATCTCTACTCAAAATTTGATGGTAACTAGAATGAATATTTAGTGTCATAAAGTAGAACATACCATGTAACTCATCTAGTAATTTATTAATTACTGGAAGTGGAAAATTATCTTTGATGGTACACTTGTTGAGTTATCTATCATTTAGGAACTTCTTCTAAGTATCACATTCTTACACATCATGAAAATTAGGGATGAATGTGTAATTTGGCTACATCTGATAATACTTGTCTCCAACATCTCTTGTATCATATTTTCAATATCGCTCTTTTGCACATATGGGTATCTATATGGTTTGATTTTTGGTGGTTGAATACTTTGTAAAATTTGAATGGCATTATCATGATCTATGCTTAGTGGTAGTCCTTTTGTAATTACTCTAAAAATATCTTAGTCATAAAAAAATCCTCTATAGATAAAGATGTGTAGACATCTTTGTTGGTTGAAATTTTATGGAGAACAACCTTACAACAAAATGTTTAGCCCCTTTTCTAAGAATAGTATGCATATTATGGGAAATAAAAAATTATGGTTATTTTGATTATAATACCATGTAATTAAAATTTTCTTCCTTAAAAATGAAAATACATGAAAAAATATTTAAAATTCAACTTTGTTGTGCCCAAAGTTTTGAACCATTTGACTCTCTAAATAATATGTTCACTGCCCATGGGAATATAAAACATAAAGGAATGTAACTTGTAGTCACCCATAACAAGTTTGATACCATGGAATTTACATAAATAATTGATATGCTACCATATAAAAGCATGAATTTAAATTTTGGAGTTAGGCAAATCAAATAGTTCATCCATGACAATAACTTACTATTGATGAAATTATGTGTACTCCCCAAGTACATCAACATTGTCACCTTTTATTTCTTGAGGAAACCCAAAACATTGAGGATTTTTGGATTGATAATACAATAAAGTATGATACATCAGGTAGTTGGTTGGGACTCTTCATATTTTGATTTGGTAACCTCTTATTCTTCACATGGCACTTCATCATCATCTTATTCTTCATTGGCCCATTCAATGTAGAATAATTTGTTCTCAAAAAAGTTATGACCTTTGATCCATTTGATATAATAAATTAAAAATAAATATTTTTCTTATTTTTTTTGTTGAGGATTCAATCTAGTAGGTTGAGGGAATGATTGTATTACAACCATGTTATCTTTATTAGTAGTGAAAACCCTCTTTTTGACTAGATCTCTCTCCTCTACCTTGTGTAAAAAAACCATGGATTTTGATATAATACCTAGGTCAAACATGTGAACACTAATTTATATGTTATCCTTGAGGCCACCCAAGAATAAATTGTAGACATCTAATTCCTAACACCATTTGTGTTGAAATTGTCAATCTTACTTGAATTACACTCAAATGCACATTTTAGGTCAAAATCCATAAAATGCCCTAAATGGTTCAAACTTATATTTTAAAAGTGACATTTTAGGTCAAAGTATCTCTAAATAGGGAAATACATTTTATGGGCCAACTAACTTTGATCAGATTATTTTGAGTCAAAATGACCATTTCACCATTTAGTGTTCTAGATCACTCTTTTATTCTAATTCATTAGTACACATGATGTGCCTTTGTTATTTCTTGTTGGTAACATCCTATATGGGAATATGGATCCAACACATATAACGTCACCTTATAATTCTTCTCGAGTCAAATTATGACCTAGTAATATGACTTTCTGACCATTTTGATTAATTGAGGGCCAATTTTCAAATAATTGCATAAATGTTGATTAACCTTGTTTAAGGCTAAATAATCCAAATCAAGATCTTATGTGGATTTCTCATTAGAGTTGTTAAATATTTATTTCTGAAACTTGATTCTTATTATCTACATCACCTAGTGACATCATCTATGGGGTGGCATCCATTAAGCCATAAGTGCATAAAATATTAGGATTATGGGTCACCCACTCCTAGTTAATGCCTCCTATGCCTCTTCAATGCCCATTCTTCCAAGGTCATCATAAATATAATTATGGATTTCATTCCAGATATTAGGATTATCCTCAACCACACATTTTCATCTCAAGATGGATGGTTCAATTTGATCCTGACCAATATAAAAAACTTATAAATAGGAAGGCCATGAACATTATTTCTAATCTATTTTGGTTCAAGGTTATTATTCTCCAATATCTTCAAAGCTAGAACGTTGCAAAGTTATAATGCTAATTGTTTCGATAAAGCTTTATTGATAGGATAGTTTAATGGTTTATAAATAAGAGCCTAGGTTTTATGTAGTGTTATTGAGGCATTGGAGGAGCCTACCACCATATTTGACAAAGACAAGGATGTTTGATCAAGGAAGAACATATTTTTAGCCACATGGGTATGATGAATCCATTTGGGAAGGTAATATGGTGTTTCTTTCTTTTATTTGTTCTTTTTATCCTTTTTACTTACCATAGGAATATATAGGCTTGGTTAGTTAGTTCCTTATGCATGTTTCATGGTTTATGGACTAATGCTTGACTAACTTGCTTTGTAATCCTCTCTACACATTGGCATACCTAATATGACAAGACACATCTCACACTTAAATGAGATCCTTTCAAAACCTTAAAAAACTTATTTGAGCTTTTAAAACTCTTGAAAATTGACTTTCTAACTTTATTTTTCCATTTTTGGTTGCCACAATTTTTACACATTAACTGATGTCGATAGAAATATGAACATTGGTTACTAATTTAACCGATGCTAGTCAGTAGAAGCAACAATGATCATATCTTGGTAAGGTGTAATTGACATTAGTGGTATTCACTAATGTTAATCACTGTGTTTTTCAAAAAACATAGACTCGAGAGCTACTTTTCAAAAGTCTCTTATTTCAAACTCAAAAGATCTTCAAAGCTAAAGGACATGTTAATAATTTTGATGTAAGATCAAGTTTAAAATATGGTTAAAACATGTTTAAATCACCTTTGCATGCTTAAAATTTTATTAAGAGCTTTATTTTGGTGTTTAACAAAGAATTTAGGTGTTTTTGGTGAATATTTTCAAAGTTTACAACTAAGACCAAGGGCTCAAATGAACACCACCAAACATTTCATTCAGGTTTAAAATTGAACACACTTGTTAATTATTGTTTGTAATAGTTGATTAGATTAATCTTGTTTGGCAAAAAAAGGTATGTTACGTGTATGATCTTCCATTTGACCCCTATAGGGAACCCTTGGAATCAAAAGAGCCATTTTTATTGTAAAAAGAAAAAGCCTAGCTGAAGGCTTAGAAAGAATGTCACCTAAATCACTCCCCAAAAACTTGCTGAAGTTTGGGTGATCTTGAAAACTACCCTAAAGTCTTTCTAATTTCAGTCTTTTTTTGTTTATTAAAACTTGGCTTGTGAGGGGGATGTCATTACCTCCCATGAGTTATTTAGTGAATTTTTGACCTAGGGTTTCATCTCCTAACATTGAATTACTTACTCCTTTTGAGTGGCACATGGGACGTATCTGCATTTGGACATCGCACTACACTTAATGAACAATAGGATGCAGTGGTTGTAAAAAGGTCTAGACCTTTTTACAACTAACCAATGACATGGTCACCTAATTTCTATGCTTATATTTTGCATCATTTGATGTGAAAGTCATTGTGGAATTGATTCCCCTAGAAACATTTGAAACTTGATAGTTTAGTCAACCCCACATGTCATACCCTTGCTAGGATTTGGATGATTATACTTAGTATATTTTTGGATCATTTTCTCATTTGGTATGTTTTGAGATTAACACTTATTTGTTTGTTCATAAAGCCATGTCAAAACCAATTTGCCTATACGTCAGTCTTTTGCCTAAAGAGGCATTATGTTGGCCATTTTACACCACATTGTGCCTTGAAATTTTTGACAAACTTATTTGTGTGTGTGTCATTTGAGTTGCATAGGGTAGTGTTATTCTACCCAAGTCATGTCAAAACGTTTTGCCTTTGAGTCTTTGAAACATATTATTGACCACATCATTCTAGCATGCTTATGCCATTAGGCTACTCAATTTTTTTCAAGAACTTGTTTATCAATGTATCAAAACCACTTGTTTCAAACCATTTTGTGTATACCATTTAGAACTTTGTCTTGTGCCATCATACTGATCTTTTTTGGGTTATTTGGTCAAATATTAGTTTTCAATGTTATGTTTTCAATTAGCCTTATTAAGTTTATATCCAAACATTGATTGATTTCTATTTAGGCTTCAATTCATGGGGTTGGCATATAGATCTTTTTATTTTGGGTTACATAGCTTCGGTTAAATGATTACCCAATTTTGAACACTATTGATTTTTTTTTTGTTTGAATGCCTATACTCATCAGTTTTTGTGACTTTATTTGGGAAAACATAACCTTTCTTCAAAAACCATTGATGTTAGATATTTGTTGGGTTGTTTTATGCCAAAACTTGGCACAAACTAATTTTTAGATGAAGCTTCACTCTTTCAACCAAGATTGAACATTTTTTATTTTAAACATTACTTTTCAGAGTTTGTAGAACTTTAAGTATTTTTTATTTTGGAGCTTTCTTCATTAAATGTAGATATGTCTAGCTACACTTATGGTGTAGTCATGGATAAACCAACTTATGATATAATGGTCACACAAAATGACTTTTATGACTTTATTCAAGACCCCTATGGTGAAAATATGGTTTGTGAGATATATTTCTATCCACCTCAAAAAAATTAGTCATGAGAACACAATCAACATCCAAATTATGATCCAAATCATGATTAGAATGATTGGGTTTATCAAGAAGACTTCGATGCTTTGGTTTGTGTAGGTAATAAAACTCCATAACATACCAAGATCACCATTTTAGGACCTCCTCCTTTGGTTTGCATGATTAAACAAACTAAGAAGCATATATTTGTTACCATTTTAGGATCTCCTCCTTTAGTTTTCATGAGCAACAAAACTCAGAAGCATCCAGTTGTTACCATTCTTGGCCCGTCACCAATTTTTTATGAACCTATTGTTGAAAAAACTCCATTTGATGAGCCAATTATTTTTATCCCTTCTTCAATAGTCTAATCTTTGGAGATTACATCATGAAATCACAAACCATTGTTCTCTCTAAACCAAATGTTCCCCACTTTATAAATTCTATGCTAATCTTAAAGCCTAAACAGGAATAATTACCTCTTTAAAAGCCATCTTATGAGGATCAAAATGTGTTAAAAGTTGATCTTTTACAGTTAATTGTGAACCAAAACCAAAATTTTATTATTGAAACTCCCATTTCTAGCAAGATAAACTATGATAAGTTACTTATTCATACCTTACCTATTTTTAAAGATCCTCATCTCCTTAACAAGCTAGTCTTGGTAGAGTTGTCTCTTGATCTTTTCCCACTCATTGAGGAGTCTCACTTTGACAGACATTATTTTGTCGAGATGTCCCTTGAGTGGTTCCCTATTTTTGAGGGAATTCACTGAGATGAGTAATCTATGTTGAACCCTTCCAATATGAATCAATTTTTATTGAGCCCATTATGCCATCATAGGCCATTAATTATCAAAAATTTAGTCTTTAATAGAACATTATCAAAATAACCATATCAGATGAAGAATCAATATTAGAGTCAGGTTCCATTTTTAGACCAACATTGGATTTAGCATTAAAAATAGACTCAATATCAATTGTGACATTGGATTCAGAGTCCTTTACTTTAGAATCAGAGTTAGAAACAAATTATAATATTGGTTATTACAACATTGGTTATAATTCCATTACAAATCAATTTGAATATATTTGTGATCTTTCTATGATTTTTGAGGATGATTACTTCAGCATCTACACAAGTTCCCCTAGTATCTTCTACAAGGATTTTACTACCTTTCACCATCCCATTATTACCACCCAACATAGCCATTATATTGACATTCCATCTCCCACAAGTGTTGATTGGGATTGACAAAATCACACTTTGTTAAACTGCATTCATGGTGACATATTAGTTAAAGAAGAGCAAGGAGGCCAAGACCACATTTATGTAGTAGAAGAACACTCTCTTAGTGAAATATTTTTCAAAAGTTCTAGGGGATAATAAAATATCAAATTCAACATCTTTTAGTGACACCATTTTGAAGGAACAAAAAGACAATCAAAGTCAAATGTTAACATCTCTTTGTGAAACCTTCTTGTAGGTGCTATGGGATGATCAGAACAAATTCATTGGTGAAAACCTCATTGAGGCACCAATAATTGAGCATAAAAGTTATTAATTATTTACTAAATATAATATCAAAGATCAAATCAAAATAGCTTCCAGTCTATAGCCTAATTAGATGTTGGCTACTCTCAAGATCAAGTAATAGAAAAAATTGATGGTCCTATCTAGAGCATCTTCAGAGTTCTTCAACCCAACCACATCCAAAATTATGTCAAAACTAACGTCAACAACACTACATGTGACTAAAAGTCCTAATCTTAATTTTTTCCCCCATTATACATTCCATTATCACCCACATATTTATTATCCACTTATATCATTTATCCTACCATTATTTACCATCATTGATAATACTTTATTTTATCAAGATTATCAAGATATCTTGTCTTGATGTTTGAAGGAAGTAGAATCAACAATCTATGAAGATCAAGAATGCATTATTGAGATCTAGATCAACAACAAGTTCTTAATAGAGTATTATTCTAAAAGGGTTTTAGATAGAAAATTATATAGCTAATCATTTATGTTGTCCCACATATTGACAAGGACATGCATCTCCCTATCAGTAAGAGCAACAAAACCATTTTCCATCTACCATTCACCCATTTTCCATTACAATGACTCATCTCTTAGGGATAACTCTTTAGACCCTTTTTAGGCATTATTATACCATTGAGATCCATGAATCATGCCATGGCACTACAATGACTTGAGGTCCTGTTTTGGGACTATGTAGGCAATGCTCAATACTTGTTGAGGTCAGTGCAATCACCCTTCTCCACCATGCTCTCACTATTTTATGGGTAACCTGATCTAGTCATTACTTAGGGGCAACCCTCTTACCATTTTATCCAATCTATCTAGACCATCATTATCCCTAGCAAGACCATACCATCATATCATTCCATTCTTATTTAGACTAAAGCCTATTTTGAGTCATCCTACCCAATCCTATTTTTATCTTGGTTCATTTGGTTCTTCTCACACATTTTATGGGGGGATTCCAATCAAGTTTAAGCAATCGATCTAATCCATGTTTATAATGAAAATCTATGCAAGTACTATGATAGTTGACCTAGAAAGATATCTTTCATCCTATATCCATGTTAGCTTATTTGAGCTTGATTATAACGACCTATGGGCAAATCAATGTTTCACCAGTCTTAATACTAATTATAACCACCTATGGGAAAATTAGTATCATTAACCTATCTCATTATATCTTAGTTATAATTGCCTATGGGTAAATTAGGGGAAACACTTCTTTATCATTCATTGCCACATTACCTTGCCATTACTATTTTCATTTGACTGACCATTTACTAGATTTGAGAACTTCTTGGGACTTAGTTGGTTTTTATTCACATTTTGTGTGGATAAAATTACTATGACTTGAGGTAATTTTAGGACTATGTAGGTCATGCTCAATTCATGTTGAGTTCACCTCAGTCCCCTAACCTCACTCTCACTAATTTAATAGCATGGTTCATTATAGCCAATTTTACTATCTTATTGGAACCTCTACTCTTAGGTTCTGCATCTCCTCAACTAGATGGTCCCACATTATGCATATTTTATCCCAAAAACACCAAAAACATTAGAATATGATCCAAAAAAGAACAAAAACATTATCTCATGCTTTTCTACATTTTTGCATTCATAATCTGCCATCCAATGCTCTCACCTTTTTGTGAGCAACTGTTGAGCTTGAATGCTCTCACTATTTTGTGAGAAACTATTAATTTTAAATTCTCTTTCCATTTTAAAAGCATAGAAACACTAGTTCATTTCATCTTGTCCCATGCACTTGACATTTTTCAAGGCCATTGTTTCTCATCTCATCAGTTTCTTGTTTGTTAGACCATTTTCATTTGTTTGTCATCTCTTCCATTTATTCTATAAATCATGTTGGTTTGATCATCATTTTTCTTCTATCCCATTTCCTAGGAGAACCACATTTGGCCTGAAGTTCATGTTGGAACATGCATCCATGGAACTATGAAGGCAATGTCCACTTATTTTATACATTTGGATTTAGCTTGGCCAACCCCTTTCTTTTCTTCTCTTCCCCAATTTCTTCTATCATTATTCTTTGTAATGATGTGGTGGAAAGTAATGCCTCTACCACATATACATGAACATCTAGCTTTAAACCATACTAACTTGGTTTTTTTGTGTGTGTTTATTTGAGTTCTCTTGGTGTTTCTTTGTGTTTTCTTAGTGTTTTGTTGTGCTTTTACACCTCTATTTTTATTTCTTCTCTTTTTCTATTTTTATTTCTTAGTCTTGTGTTTCTTTGTCTTATTTCTCTATTTGATTTTGCTTTTCTCTTTTGTTTTCAAGAATACCATGATGGTCCACATGGATCTTGATTATTCATATCTTGGTCTCATGTTGTTAAGATGTTCCCACCTTTTATTTTTTTAAACATTTATGTTCCTAATTAATTCTTAATAGATTATATCTTGATTTAAAGTTAGGTTCATTTATGTTTATCATTTTCTTTGTTTTTCTTTTTTATTTAAATGTAAATCATTGTAACTCTAGTTTCGGTCATTATTTTACCATTATCCTTATTTATAGATATTCACATTTGAACTAGCTCAATGCAATTGGAATCTTATGTCATTCTAATTTATTTATACTTATGATGCCTAATTTATTTTTATATAACACGCACTTTATGCTCAAGTCTCAAGGTCTTAATGTCAACATAAACACTGATGAACAATTCTCAAGAACACTTTGCAAAACCTAAGCTCATGATATGGAAATAGGCTTCTAGGTAGCATCCATTTCATGCTTATTTATCTATGATTAGATGTGTATCTCTTCACATACATTGTGAGTCTAATCAATTATTTGTCATTTTTTATCATTCTTCATTCCATTCTCTCCCAAACTTGGGTGAACTACATTGGCCTGAAGTTCATGTTGGAAAATGAGTCCATCAAACTATGTAGGCAACACTCAATTTCTATTGAGGATAGCTTGGCTATCTCCATTCTTATTTTCATCTATCTCATCACTTTTTACATTCTCATATGCTTAGATTTGTATGGATTTATAAGCCATTACCCCATTTCATATACATTTACACCCACTCACTTTAACCTATGTTTTTGGTTATATCCTTAAGATATTTTGCTTGTCAATTACCCATGCTAGGGCATAACATCAGAATACCATCTGAATAAAATTAGCTCTATAGGGGAAAATCATTATTTATTTTTTATCAATCATCAAAATTTGCCCTATTGAGGCACAACTATTTTATCATGATCAAATATACTCTACTGGAGTACTTATTGTATTCTCTTTGGAGACCCCATTCTAGTGGTACTTCCCTCCCTGAAGTAGAACATTCTCCCTTTTCTTCTAATTTCAAGATCTCCACATTAAAGCTAATGATGGTAATATTTTAGTGTGTAACTTGTCTCAGGATTGATCAATGATGTAAGCACATAAGTTGTACCTCAAATTGGGTATGCATATAGTGTTTCCCTTACATTTATGGACTATATCTTTCCCATTCTCCCCATCTACAAGGCCTATTATACCTATAATTATATTCTGATCATTGATGGTAATCACGTGTGCAAGCATTAGCTCATTTGGATGTGATCTATTCCATGGGTTAATCTCTCACTTTCTATCTCTTTTTGAGAGTGTATCCTTCTCTTTCATCCTAGTATGTACTCTCGAGGGGGCATCATCATAGGTATATTTCAATTTATTCTTGACAAATCTTTTCTTTGAAAAGACATTGCTTTACCTGAGTGTCTCACTATGCCTTCTGAAATAGGGTCAAAATTTACACATCTAATTCCTAACACCATTTTTGTTGAAATTATCAATCTTACTTGAATTTCACTCAAAAGCACATTTTAGGTCAAAATATATAAAATTCCCTAAATGGTTCAAACTTGTCATCTACAAGTGTCATTTTAGGTCAAAGTATCCCTAAATAGGGAAATACATTTTATGGGATAGCTAACTTTGATAAGATCATTTTGAGTTAAAATGACCATTTCACCATGTAGTGCTCTAGATCACTCTTTTATTATAATTTATTAGTACACATGATGTGACTTTCTTATTTATTTTTGGTAACATCCTAAATGGGAATATAGTTCTAATGCATCTAGTGTCACCTTCTAATTCTTATTGAGTCAAATTAAAACCCAGTAAGATGTATAGAGGATTACAAAGCAAATTAGTCAAGAATTAGTCCATAAACCATAAAACATGCATAAATAATTAACTAACCAAGCCTATCTATTCCTATGGGAAGTACAAAGGATAGAAATAAACAAATAAAAGAAAGCAACACCATATTACCTTCTTAAATGGATTTACCATAACCATGTGTCTTAGAAACATGTTATCCCTTGATCAAGCATCCTTGTCTTTGTTGAAAATGGTGGTAAGCTCCTCCAATGCCTCAATAAAATTGAATAAAACCTAGGCTCTTGATTGTGGAATCACTAAACTAGCTTATTAATGAATCTTTGTGGAAACAATTTAGCATTATAACTTTGCAATGTTTAATCTTTGGAGATATTTGAGCATAATAACTTTACACCAAAATACCTTAGAAATGATGTTCATGGCCTCCCTATTTATATATTTTTGAGATTGGTTAGGATCAATCTGAACTATGCATCTTGAGATGAAGATGTATGGTTGATGATAATCCTAATATTTGGAATTAAATCTATAATTAATCTTTTTCTTTCATCCTAGTATGTACTCTTGAGGGGGAATCATCATCGGTCTATTTCAATTTATTCTTGACAACTCTTTTCTTTGAAAAGCTGTTGATTTACCTAAGTGTCTCAGTACACCTTCTCAAATAGGATCAAAATGTAGACATCCAATTCCTAACACCATTTGTGTTAAAATTGTCAATCTTACTCGAATTGCACTCAAATGCACATTTTAGGTCTAAATCCATAAAACACCCTAAATGGTTTCAACTTGTCATTTATAAGTGCCATTTTAGGTCAAAGTATCCCTAAATAGGGCAATAGATTTTATGGGCTAGCTAGCTTTGATCAGATCATTTTGACTCAAAATGACCATTTCACCATTTAGTGCTCTAGATCAATCTTTTCTTCTAATTCATTGGTACACATGATGTGCTTTTGTTATTTTTTGTTGGCAACATCCTAAATGGGAATATGGTTTCAATGCATATAACGTCACTTTATAAATCTTATTGAGTCAAATTATGACCCAATAATTTGACTTTCTAACCATTTTACTTAATTGAGGGTCAATTTTCAAATAATTACACAAATGTTGATTAACCTTGTTTAAGGCTAATTAATCCAAATCAAAAGATTAAGTGGATTTTCTATGATATTTGTTGAATATTTCATTTTTAAAATTGATTCTTATTATCTGTATTACCTAGTGACATCATTTATGGGGTGGCATCTATCAAGCCATAAGTGCATAAAATATTAGGATTATGTGTCACCCATGCCTAGTTAATGCCTCCCATGCCTCTTCAATGCCCCTTCTTCCAAGGTCATGATGAAGATAATTATAGATTTAATTCCAAATATTAGGATTATCCTCAACCACACATCTTCATCTAAAGATGGATGGTTTAGGTTGATCCTAACCAATGTCAAAAATCTATAAATAGGGAGGTCATGAACATCATTTCCAAGCTATTTGGTCCAAGGTTATTATGCTCAAATATATTCAAAGCTTGAACATTACAAAGTTATAATGCTAAATTGTTTCCATAAAACTTCATTGATAGGTTAGTTTATTAGTTTATAATCAAGATCCTAGGTTTTATGGAGTGTTCTTAAGGCGTTGGAGGATCTTACCACCATTGTTGACAAAGACAAGGATTCTTGATCGAGGCAGAACATGTTTTTGAGCCACATGGGTATGGTGAATCAATTTGGGAAGGTAATATGGTATTTATTTCTTTCATTTGTTTCTTGTTATCCTTTGTAGTTCCCATATGAATAGATAGGCTTGGTTAGTTAGTTCTTTATGCATGTTTCATGGTTTATGGACTAATGCTTGACTAAATTGCTTTGTAATCCTCTCTACATAGATCATCCATATTTTCTTTATATATTTCATCCACACTAAAGGATATGTTATATAATTTCTTAATATAATTATTGGCTATTCTAGTCTGTTGCCATTTTTCTAATTGGATTAACTAGTTCTCTATTATGCTATTATGGTAGTGTATTTCCAACTCATCAATAAACACTGACTAATTAATAATAAAACCCTTATTTTATTTTGAGTGAAAATCTGTATATAATAAATGAATTACTCTAATTCCATATATAAGGATGATATTATCACTTTTTTCACATGGGATTTGATGTAACTCAAAAAAAATCCATTTGGTTGATCCATGTGACTAGATCCTTATAATAGAACTTATTCATTTAAAAATTTGGATTCATGTTCTAAAACTATGGTGTAATTAGATTTATATTGATTTCTCTAGAAGATTCACCTTAGTTGGGTTGTTCATTAGTTTTACCCAAAAATCTACTTTTGTTGGTATAAGTAGAAATAAATTGTAGTTGGTTTGGTGGATTTTGATGAACATTCAAAATTTTAATTATTTAATTCATGAGATCATCCAATCATTGATCAATATTTTAAAATTTACCTATCATATTAAACTATAGGATACATATATCATGTTCAAACTATCTCACCTTATGACCAACTAAAGAAAACCTTGAATGAGAAGATCCATAAATTCCTATTTATAACCCCATCTCATCTTTGAAGGTGTTTTAACTAAAGTTTCATAATTATTTCCTCAAACCCTAGTTTTTAGTCTTGCCATAACAAGACTTGATAATGGTGACCTTGATTTTCACCTTTGAGCTAAATTTGACTTGAAAATTTTTCAATGATGTCAGCATCCAATAAGAAAAACATAGAATAGACCCTTGCTGTATTTTTATAAGCTTTCTAAAAATGTAAAAAAAATAAAAATATACTTTAAAATTAGCATATAGAGTAATTTCCTAAAAATAATTCTAAATATGATAAATCACTCAAAAATGGTCTCTAAAGGATAATGTTTCTTACTTTAAACTCCTTTAATCATGCACTAAATCTATTAAATATTTGTAGAAAATTCCATAATATTTTGATAGAGATATAGTGGAATCATAATTCTTTTCCAAAATTGATTCTCTAATACCATTTATAATGAAATTACTTCACAAATAAAGTATAATAATTGATATATATCATAATTTGACTAAATTAAAGTATAATGTATGAATACATTGCAATCCAATTAGAGGGTGAAATCTCTATAACCTTAAAATAAGAAAACAATTTACAACATGATAATTTGGGTGAACCAAACTCATTTGTATATATAGACCTAGATAGATACGGTCACACCCATTCATCCCACCTATCTATCTTAATTAAGTCATCTTAAATTAATAAATAAATAATGAATTCAAAGATAAATTATGGGTGTGACATAGGTTGAATCACACATTTCCTTGTCCTTCCCAGATTATAGACCTATCATTCTGAATAGTCACAAGACAAGTTTGAAGCACATTAAAGCCAATTGAAATAAAATATTGTTATTATTAATAAAAATCACTAGATATATAAATATAGTGAAGGAGTAAATTTTAATAATCACATTAGGTGAGAAAAGTATGTGTGTCCCAATTTCCCTCCTCAGAGTATTGGACATGTAGGCAATAGTAAATCATAAAAATTGGGTGGTTGGAATCATATCAGCCTATTAAATTTCCACATTTTTTCAATTTTCTATCCCTCACAATCACATATAAGGTTTTGAGGCAAATAAGACTATTTTTTAGAGTTGTGCACATCATTAGCATTTAGGATCACAAAAACAAAGCACAAAAAAACAAGTGTAGGTGAATGTGTGGTCGTAGTTACTCATTCCCACATAGGTTAGTAACAACCAAATAAAGTAAATATCAATGGTCAATAGTAACCCAATATCTTAAAACCAACCCTCTGTAGATAGATAATTATTTCTAAAATTAAAAAAACCAAAGGCCTAATTTATTCTGGTTTCCACATCCAGAATATAACCATAGTTAGATAGTCACCCTATAAAGTTAAATTCTCATCCTTTTTAATACTTAATATATTTATCATTTATCACTTTTTAGATCATTTAAATCAATTTTAGTATTTCATATTTAGATATATGCTTGAATGACACATATCAATATCTAAATTATTACATAAGTTTATATTTTGAGTATATTAAGTAACTCATCATAGACCAAATTAGGGTAAAATGTATTGGTGAAACCATACACATTATTTGAACCATCCTTCCAAGGTTTCAATTTTTTTTCATAGGGTTTTAGTTCTCATTTTTTATTTCCATACACAAAAATTATTTTACATATTATTTTTCCCAAGGTTTCAAATTCAATTTCTGATTTGTATATAAAGAATATTTTAACCTTCAACCAGAGCCTTCCATTAGGATTTCCTTAATTAGTTTTATTCCTTGATTGGGTAATTTTTGGATAAAAATGGCTCCATTTTTAAACTTATATGAGGGGTTTTATATTCATATTGAGTGGATGAAAAAAATATTTTTTTGCTAAATTGATGTATGGCTTAATTCAGAATGTTTAGTTTACTATTTCTAGTAAATTAGGCCTAAAGTACAAATTGTGTAACTATTTTAAAATTGTATTTTAAGTTTTTTTTATCTATTTATATTTATTTAAAAACTTTTTTTGGTTCCCAAAAATCCATGATAGTTCTCTTTAGGTAATTAGTTCTGTAATTAACCCTTATTGAGTCATCTCTTTTTCTTATATATACATTTAAGTTTTTAATCCCTTTATAAGGGTTTTATATTATTATGTAAATATTTAATTTTTAAATATAATTCTTCATCAACCTATTTTGAACATTTCCTATGGGTAATCCTTGTATTGGTAATCCTTGGCATCCTAAATTTTGGCAATTTTTCTATGCCTATTCACTTATAAGACCTTATTGTCTCATATTATGGATTCCTTATCATCTCATACCATTAAAAAATGAATTAAATTATTAAAATTACCTAAATATCCCCATGTTGTATGACTAAGTATTATTTTATCTAAACTCGTATATATTCCTCCACCATTAAAGGTTCATATATCTAGGCCTCATCCTAACGGATTCATTGTTCATGACCATTGCAATTATAAGAAATACATAGTACATTATACAAATAGATGTTTTCAATTAAATATTAAGATTAAATACTTTATTTATGTCATTCAAGACATTAATACACTTAAAATTATTTAGTATCACATAAAAATATAAAAGTAGCCAAAAGTAATTTAGAGAAACATGACTAACAATATAAAATATTGTATGCATATCTAATCATAAAATCTTAACCTCTATATTATGTATATTCTTCTATTCTTACATCCGTATTTCCTCAAGGTAGTGATAGACACATTTATTCTAAGAAGGTATGTGATATTACTATTTCAAGAGTTAATGTGGCCCTTTATATAGTATAAAATAGAGGTCATTCGAATGTTATCCCTCATCCCAAACCACCTCCCTAAAACCCTCTTGTTGGCCTTTATATGTATATTAAATCAAAATTACCTAAGGCTTGTGATTATGAAGCCCTTAAAGATCAAATAGTCATAATGAGAATTCATATAGAGGAGTTTCAACATAAAAATAAATATTCTAGTTTAAGGAAAATATCAATTGAAAATAGAATCACAACTATAAAGAGTCTAGAGCTTGAAAGTGTCAATAGTATATTTACATCTCTATCTAAATATTTTGTGTTTAAAAATTCTTCATATCAAGATGAGAAAATGAAAAAAAAATATATTTATAATTAGTGATTAAAAATGTGTACATAAGGCTAATAACAGTTTAAGTGAGATTATAAGGGAAATGATTTAAACCAAGTTGATAAAATTACCTCATATACATTTTTTAAATAAATCAAAATAATACTGTGCATAAAGTATAATTCATGAAGATTATACTTATAATTATTGGGATTTGAAGAAAAAATAAAAATTATCATTGATACTAGTGATCCTATACTAGATAAATCAATCAAACCACCACTTGAATCAAAAACAAATTCTACAATAAATCAACTTACTCACATTATGATTGTATCTTCTTAGGAACAAGTGTAAAAGGAACAAATTTAATAGTTATAATATGAAAAAATAGAGAAATAAATGTTACAACATGAAAAATCAAAATACGAAAGGTTACAAAAGTAAAAATGAAAACAAGAAAGCTTACAAAAGGAACAAGAAAGTTGCATAAAGGAAAAATATGAAAGGAATAGTTCAATAATAAAAGGTGAAAAAGGAAACAAAATGAAAAATAAATTTAATTAAAAGGTCAATAAAGAAAAGATAAGTTAAAAAAACAAGAAAACAAGAAGGGGTTTCTCACAAAGGAGATTCAAAAGAAATATATACTAAAAGAGTTGAATGCCAAAAGAGTGCTTACAAAGGAGGCAACTAAAAATTATTCATCATATCTAGAGAAATTTATTATTATCCCTCACATTATTAGCCTTAAAATCAATGAAATAAGTGCACTAATGTCAAGATTATATATTTTCAAAAAGTTAATATATGTAGCATGACAGGTTTCTAATATCTTAGGCATGACAGTCAACACTTAAATAATATTACTGGGCCTTAACATTGCATTATATCCATTAAGTTTATAGTAACAGAAGGGATGAAATAATTTATATTATATTTCACATTGACCCTAGTTTAGATCAATACAACATAAAACTAGGAATATCATGGCCAAGATACATGGGGGAAACAATGGATAAAGATCATGAATATGTTACATTTGAGCATGAAGGTGTGACTATTACCATATCACAAGAATAGAATTATTTTTAAAAGAAAAACAAAATAGAAAATATTTATTCAAAATATCACATAGAACCTAAAATTAAACACTACATTTTGATGGGATATTTAACAAAAAAATAATGAGATTACATATTATATATGAGAACTCCATGGGATTTATTGTTAATGAAATCATTGATTAAGATTAAATATTATATAGTCTCTCATATTTCACATCCATTCTAGTATTATATTTTGACATACATGTGTTCATATGTCCTTGAATAAACATTTATTATAACCCTTGGATATGTTTTCACTTAGCCCTTAACCCTTGATTTGTTATCCTAATTCAGACATCCATGATACTTATCCTAAAATTATTCTAGTGCACGTACTTAATGGGATAATATTTTTTCACTCTTACATATTATGGATAAATTTGATTTTACATGATCGGATACATATTAAATGATAAAACACTTTTTTATGTACTTGGGGCATGCAAATCCTTATCAACACATATGATATTGAGCTACATTATTATAATTTACATATAATTGAGGGTATATTGCTTCATTTCACTTTATCCACATATATTATATATAAAATATAGTGCAATATATTCCTTAAAACATGTTTCATATTGTTCAAACACCTCCCATTCTTATGTTTTCAAAACCATTTCCATTTGACATTGTTTTTCCAAACCTCGCATATTCATATAAAAAAAAAATATATAAAACCATTAAAAATACAAAATTAGGACCTAAGCATGACATGATTGCTAGTATATAGAATATTATTTTAACACACATGCATTTATGGTAATGAGTGTGATGCAGGGCATACAATTTACATATGGACATATAATTGTTAGAATTTTCTATACCAAGTGGCCATACTGATATTTAGGGCATCTTATTTTGTAGTTTTCACTATTATATGTTATATATTTCTATGACTTTTATACCATGTTGAGATAATTATATTGCTAAAATACACCTTACATAATGATACATGGATATATATATATATATATATATATATATATACATACATATATATATATATATATATATCTATGTATGTATGTATGTATGTATGTATGTATATGTATGTATGTATGTATGTATGTATGTACACACACACACACACACACACACACACACACACACACATGGATGGTGTAGGCCGGTATTTACTTGTGATATGATCCATTGATGTTGTTAATCTTTTACATGATAGGCTAATTCATGATTTTATGTTACATATGGCCCTTTGGCATTATTTGAAACATATTTATATATTTTTAATGTATCCCTTAGAATTATTTTATGTGACATCCTTGATCTCCTTTGCATGTGGCCCTTGGTATTGCTTATTGCAGCATCTCTATGTCTCTTATATGCAGCCCTCAGCCTTATGTGTGACACTAATGCTTGTGTTTGTTGAGTTTTATGAAATTGAGTGGTGACATGATCTATATCTTTCACTTTTACTATGTCATACTATTCAATTATTATACTACTACATGCTTCGTTGATACACCTATCTAGATATGAAACTTATATGCCATACATTAAATATTTTGCATACATGCCTTGATTGACATATACATTACTATGATGACATACTTTACACATGTTCACATGATATAACATCATGATAAATTTCTACATGATATTATAGAATTAAATCTTATTTTTAGATGAGTGACAAGATATATCCCTCATTCAAAATGGGTCATTATATTGAACTTGTCATAGACACATAAGCTTACATGAACAGATAATTTAAACATAATAATTTTTTAAGAGATTTAGAATGGTTCATATATCATATGGTTTAGATACATGACATATATTAACACATTAGTATAGATTATGTGCACATATTTTATGCATATGTAATTTATTCACAAACACTTGGGCACATATTCATATACACTTGGGTGCATATGGGTATATGTACATAATTTACGTGAATAATAATTATAGGTTCCCACATACATATACATTTGAGATACATGTTATCAAATTTAACATATAGATGTTCAACATTCTATATAAGTTGGTAAATGTTTATGGGGAATTATATTGATTCATGCACATATATACACATTTTTTAGATTCGTGAGGCATGATCTTAGTTTATGTGCACATACATAATAGCATAATTTATATTTTAATGGAAATTTTTTGTCATACCATTTAAAAATTATTACATATATGGTCATGATGTGGGAATTAACATTGTTCATTCTATTTTAATCATTCATTTTATTTTACATTAAACAAACTTGATCAATATTATATAATCAAATTTGCATTCATGATGGGGGCATGATAATTTTTCATTCCTATTTGATCATGTTTTTGGTTAAAATGGAATGAAATTGATCAAACTTGAGTGAAATTAAATATTTTAAAACCTACTTTAATTATGAGGGTATGAGCATTATTCATTCACTTTTGATCAAACTTTTGTTTACATGGAGCAAACTTGAGAGAAACTATAAAATAAAACTTGTATTGATGGAAACATGAAAATTATCCATTCCATTTTGATCATGATTCTTATATAAATGGAATAAAATTAAGTGAACTTTAATTAAAATATAAATTTGATTATATGAATCATCTGTAATGGTTGATTTAGTTTCTTTGAGTGAAACTATCCTGATAGATATTTATTTCACCTGCATAATTATTTGTGTTATTAAACTACATATTTCTCCTTAAATTCATCAATGTTGTGGAATGTTCCTTACCAACCAAAGAGCATAAATATTTATGTAAATTTTTGGCACAATCACCCCAAATCTCCATATGATTCAACAAAGAAACACAAGTTACATAAATTCTTCAACAAGGAATCATTTTATCAAATAAGTTACAAGGGAAACATATTTTTCACCAAAAAATAGGTGTACTCTTACCCTTGTTATTTTAAAATTTCAAAATTTCAATTTTAGAATAAAATTTTGAATCTGTTTAAATTAACTATATATGTAATAAAAAATACATGATGTCTATAAATCAATCCTAACTTAGAGAAGATAGAGCATACCTACACTTCTGATTCATGATACACTTGTTATGTGGGAGCATGACAATATGGGGATCTGCTAGATCTAATTAGGGTATCACTTGTCACAACAAGTCATACTAGGAAGGGTTCCAAAGCCTATAGTCTAACACAATCATATAATAATTCTAATGGAGTCCTAAGGTTTAAAATAATTCACTTTATTCTAATAACAAGAAATTAAAACTAATCTAGTGCACACCAAAGCTTGTGTCATAAAGTGCGGGTTATAAATAATAAGAAAACTAAACTAAAAACGTATTAGAAGACATATACTTATGTCAATGTATACAAAATCCTAATACATGTGATAAGAATATAAATGCATTATCTATCTACTATTACAAAAGAGAAATAAACTTAGTAATACTTACCTTTAAATATGGACCCACCAAGCATCAATCTCTCCCTTAGCCAAGGTTCTTCACAAGAGATTGTTGTGGTATGTAAGGATAACCAAGATAAATGAGCTCTAGGCTACACAACCTATCTAAGCATCCAAAATACTTCCCCAAAAGATAATATCTGTATCTTCAAAGAAATTATGGAACCCTAAGCCTTATTCCTCAAGTATAATGGTCAATAAGCAGATGTTTGCTCACACTTTTTTGTTAATAATTATTCTCTTATGAAATGGTGGGAAATGAACTTACATATATAGGTGGATATTTCCCTAAATTCTCTTAAGAACATCGAATATATAGGGTCAACCCAATTGAACCAATGTGTTTTTGGGTACAAATTACTAGGTCTAAGTAAGGTTGAATGAAAGGCTAACAAGCCATGAAAGTGAGCAATACCCCTAAACTATACTGTGTCAACCTAGTTGACCGAGTACAACCAACTATCCAAAAGCGTGTTAAGGAAAGAGAAGGAGGAATGGAAAGAGGAAAAGATTGGAATAGGTAGGAATAAAGAGAATAAGCTTATGGAAATGGTATTAGGAGACAAGTGTGTAGATAGCAAGTCGAAAAAGGTACAACAATCTTATGAAGCATAGATGGTCTTCCCACCCCTTTTATGGTTCACCCCTTAAGGTATGCACTTAAAGAGATTAAGACTCAATAGGTTCTTGCAAGATACAAAGTTTCAGTAATCAATATTTGAAAATATTATGTATATACATATTACCCACTTGAATCTCATCATGTGTCATGTAAGTGCAACATGGGATGGTGATTTAGGATAGAACATGATAACACACAATGTTGATGCTAAGTAAAGTGTAATAAGTAACATATAAGATAAATTATAGGATAGAATTTAAAAACACATAAATTTAATTACCTTAATGTTGTAGATAAAGAAGTATAATGAAAGAGAAATGAATTCATCTAATGTTAAGAACACTAGGTGAACCTGTAGAAGTTAGTTCAAAAAATAGCCAAAAATCAAAAAAATTGGAAGATAAGCATATGGTAGTTAGTAAAGAGAGATTTTTATGAAAATTTGGCAAATTAGGATTGTTAAGGCAAGGTTTAAAATATGTAAGGTAAATTAATGACAAAATGATTGTAAACAAATGATAAATGATGTAAAATGAATGACAAATGATTGACAAAAGAATGACAATTGATTGGAGATAAATGACAAACTATATTGGAAAGCATGTAAAAAATTAATGAAAAATGAAATATTAATGCAAGAAAACTTGAAAAAAGATATGTAAGAAAGTGAAAACTAAGCTCATGTAAGATAGGTAAAAATAAAAGCATGAAAGATGAAAAAATGAGATGTAATTGATGATGTGAGACAAATATGAAGAAGACATATATAAAGAGAAACATGTAATAATGGAAAAAGGGTGTGGACTCAGATATACACAATATAAGGGTAGTATAATAATGACAAATGAAATAAAAGAGTGATCCATAACTACTAAAACATGTTGTTTTTCTCTAAGGATAGATAAAATTGAAACAAAGTAATGTTATCATTTTTTAAAGAGATGAATAAGAACAAATAATTAGAAGAGGGAAGACAGATTTGGAATCAAAATTTATCTATCAAGGGGGAAAATGAAATAGGTGGAAGGGAGAATGAAGTAAAAACCAAGGTGAAGGAACTCTTTATCAAAGTTAAGACACTAAAATTAGGTTTGTCAAAACAAGAGGACTACCAACCTTAAGGAATCTAAAGAACTTCTCTTAGAGAAACAAGTCTTAGGTCAATAAATGTAATATATAGATCATCCCATGAAGGCTATATGCATGAAAATTAAAATTTACCTACCTCCTCATCATTTTTTCCTCATTATTTAGGACTCCTTATAGAGCCTTTGATCTACTATGAAGATTGGGTACTTGCCATAGAAAGTAAGTAGCACCATAGATTTATTTATTTTATTTTCTTAAATCCACTATTCCAATCTACTACCCTACTGCACCTGAAAGGACCTTGGCTATATGTGAGGCCAAATATGGAGTGTGAGCTTTTATTGGATATAGGATATGTTCTTGTAATCACATCTTTGGGTGTGAATTTTAAATTTGGTATTTGTATGTTTCCTTTAGATATCATTAACTTTTGTTTCAAATGATTTGGATTTTAACTTTTTCGATGGCTTTTTCTATTCCTCCTCCATATGAAATAAGAAGACCAAACATGGGTGGTAAAGATGAATTTCATTTGAATGCTTGGGACAAAGTGGCTAAGAGAGATAACTTCAAAGATAATGAGGTCTAAGAGTCTCATAAATATAAGTGAAATAAAAGTGTTATCTTGACTTCAACCTTATTTTATCAAATGTGGAGATGAAAGGAAAGGAAAATAAAGAGGAATGACACATGGAACAATTTGAATTGCTTTAAATTGAAAAAAAATGTGATAGAGGTAAAATAGGGATACAATGATAATAAAATGTGATTCTTTCTCTTACGAATGAGGTAAATGGAGGAAAACATGCTAACATATATTATTATGCATATTCCATCTAATCAACAGAAGTAAAAACTAAAGTGTAAGAATAAGGATCAGTGATATTTTTATTATAAAAGGAATGACAAGAAATGGTAATTTTATGATTAGGGTTGGGTCTTATCCATGGTATTATAGTGTAACTCATAAAATAGAAACCCATAGGGGTGTTAAAAGGATAAATGAAAGATAAACAAAAGATGGTAGTTTTATGAGGAATGTTGAATCCTATCCATGGTATTACAAAGAAACTCACAAAAGAGAAGCATAATGGGTGTGAAAATAAAAATGTAAAACATAAGTGAGAAAAATTAGTAAAATCATGGTAATTTTGTGAGGAGTGTCAGTTCCTATCCATCGTCTTATGAATCAACTCAAAATAGAAAAACCTAGGGGGTGCTAAAAGAGAAATGTCAAAAGATAAAGAAGACTATGGTCCATCAAGAGGTAAATACTAAATAAAGGGGAAAAAATTATCATAAATCTAATAAATAAAATAGTGACATGAAAAGACAAATTAAAGAGGTATATAAAGATAAAAATGAAAAAAAAAATCCAAATGTAATGTGGAAGAAAACCAAATAATGTAAAAGAAAAAAATGATGCTAGTAAAATGAAAGTAAAGGAGAGAAAGAAAAATACACAAAAATAATGAAACATGAGATAAGAGAACAAGTAAGACTTATGATAATGTCTATATCAAATATGAGCATGTGAAATACAAGTCTATAAGTCTCAGAAGTTTTCTTAAATCTGGATTTGTTCGATACTATGCATTGTAGAATAAGAGTGGGCATAACAAGATGCCCCAATGGGTAAGTGGATGTAGGGATGGGCATTATAAGATGCCCCAAAGTCTAAATGGACATGTGGATGGACATCGTAGATAACAGAACATGTGAGTTGTAGTAAGGTAACATTGAACCATAAAAATGATTTGCATTGGGTTGGTAGGTACATTCAGAGATAGGTAAATGTGTTGGTTTTTTATATTTTAAGGAAGTTGAATGTGTATTATGATATATAGGAGAGGTATGAAGAGATAAAGGAGGTAAATTACGACCATGGATGACATCCTTTGGTTTAGGCATTTGAATGAGGTAATCTTTTTGTTTATGTGGCCTAAGAGGTTGAGGTTCAATGGATGGAACAATATGTTCATGTTAGTTACCCCTTCCTTATTAGTGTAGGAATAAGGATCAACTATGGGTTGAAAAAAATTATCAGATGAGGTATATTCATTAGGTAGTTGATGTTTATGTGATTGTGATTCTTGAGATTAAATTTGAGAAGCTTGAAGATAGTCCTGATAAAATTATTTTGTGAGAATATCAAGATTGAAATGTGGACCAATCGAGGAAGAAATAAGAAAATGGTGAAGATCATGAAAAGACTCATGAGAAAGATCTATAGTAGCATGCCACAAACAAAACTTATTTGGATTGTACCATTTTGGAGGAGGTTTATAAATATCCAAGATCATGGGTTTAAAGGGTGGAAATTTCTTCTTAATTTGTTATAGACTCAAGGGAGGATGGGTTGGGTTAAAACTGGTTGAATTAGATGCTCTATTTTAAGGCTAGGGAGGTTTGGATGAATCAATGTTATGAGAAGATGATTGACAAGGTGATTGATTAGTTGTTTGAGATGGTTCAAATTGAGTCATATGAAATTCTTGCCTTTTTGCTTAGTCTAAGGATTATTCTAAAGTTTTAGGGGAAAAGATTCAAACTTTGTATTGAAGGGGAGGTTTAAGAGTAGTGACAAATAGTTTTAAAAGAGTATCATCATTCATTTTATAGTACACTTTATGAGTAATAGATTTCTATCATTTGATGAAAATATGATTAGATTCATTAAGAAGTTTCTTGGTATTGATGAAATGGATAATGTAGTTTTCAGGAAGTTCATCATGTTGGAATTCCTTCACTACAACATTGACTAAATCCTCTAGTTTTTAAATGGAATGTCTAGGAAGTTTGTTGTATCATTTAAGTGCATCAACAACAAAGGTTTTGGCTAAGAGATTGGTGGTAGAAAAGGTTTTAGTTTGGACCCATTCCTTATATAGATTACCAAAATACTTAATAAAGATAGTAGTCCCATTATATGTGATAGTTAGAGAAATGTTTTCAATATATATGGATGCAACGAATGGGTCTAAAGGTTAATTTTGAGGATGTTGAAGCATTTTTTTTTTCATTGGAGGTTAAGGGATGATATATACATTAGCATCTCAAAGAGGAGGAGGGACAAAATTTAGATTTGGTTGAGACATGATGACTTGAGGTGTTTGACTAATCATGTTACATAAATTTTGTTGCATGTTCATCACTTGAGAGGTGTTATTTATTTTCATAATGTTAATTTGTTATATGACTTGTGAAAAAGTTGAGTTGTATCAATAGGTAGGTTTGAAGGTGGGTTACAAGTTTTTTTAGGAAGAGGATTATTAGTGTTGGTGGGAGAAGGATTCTTTGTAAGTGGAGGATTCCTAACATTAGTGTTAGTTGCCTTAAAAATGGTATAATAAGAAGGAATATTGGTGAATCCACCATTATTTTGAGGAGTATAAATAGTATTATAATCAAGGTTTTTGAATAATTATGAACCATCTATATTATCAACTTGATTGGTTTCAACCATGTTACTTTGGGAATTGATAAAACTTGGTGATCTTATTGGGTATAACAAGAGGATTATGAACACTATTTTTAATGGTGTGAGTGTTGATAGGAGAGGGATTAGTTGGTGGAATATTCCCAAAATTGGTATTAGGAAGAGGATTAGGATGAATGACCTCAACTACATTACATTATGTAATGAGTGGTTTTGGTTTAGGATAAGGTGAAAGAAGGAAATAGATAGCTTCATCTGAATTAATGAAATAAGTGAGGTTATTATCCAAGTCCTTAATTATGTAATGTTCTAAACTAAGATAATGATAAAAATATGTCATCATGATGAAACAAGACTAGATAACCACACAAGGGGAACAAAAATTTATAGAAAATAGTAAAAGGTTGACTGGGACAATCTTGTATAGAAAATAGGGCCTAAAATGGTATATAAATAGTATAGGGTCAATTTGGTAAATTTTTTATAGCTTATGGAGGTCAAAAAAGGTTTGTAGATAGTACGAGGTCAAATGGATCGATCTTGTATAGTGAATAGAGGCTAAAAATAGGTAGATTCCTTGTTTTGCATATATCTTTGTTTTTACTCATCCATTTTTCAAATCAAAAAATGCATTAGATTTGTGATGATGTAGAGAATGCAATAAAGTAATATTTAAAGTTGATATAAAGTTATGAATAATACTATTTTTCAAGTAATGTAACAAAGTAAGTGTTAAAAGGAAACAAACAATCAATTGGATCAATGTTGGCCAATCCAATTAAGGCATGCAAAGTAAGTTTTTGCACACACAAGTGACCAAAGAGTAATTAATAAACTTATAAATTAAATATAACTAATTGGTCAACCTAATTTTTAATTAGATTATTAATAATGATTTTAAATGTGATTGGAAGTTGGATATAAGCAAGGTACTAGATATCAATCTAAAGATGGTATCAAGTAGTTTGGGATAAAAGGGACTATAGTAAAAATGATACAAGATTGGTATTTTGGTGTAACCCCTCACTTAACATACCACAAAAATAAGGGTTTCAAGTTCTTAGCTAGAATATAACATTAACCATGCTTTATACTTAACTAGAGCATCAAGTTAGTTTCTCCCTTGGTGATGCAATCCAAGTAGGTTGCACTTAGGTAGACAAATGTTAAAGTGCTTATTTTTTTTTTTATGATTTGGTCATGTGTGCATAAAATAGAGATATTTAAACTAAGTGGTTAATTAAAAACCCCTAATTAGACTATGTGAACTATTCTAAGAATGCAAGCAATAGGAAAAGAAAGTGTGAACTAATTACTAGAAAACATGAGGTTAGTTCTAGCTTTGAAACAAGGTATAGTGTTAAAAATATTTACATTAAATAAAAAATAGGGTTGATAGGGTCAAACTTGTACTACAAAACCAAGGTATAAAAATGTATAAGGCTAGCAACATTGACCTAGTTATTTTAGACATCACACAAAACATATAACTGGGTCGGTAGTATCGATCTAGTTGATTATGCAAGGATAATTTTGGAAACTATAAAAAATGAAAGGAAAGACATAAAAGAGATAAATAGAGAGGAATAAAGGAACCCTAGAGGATTAGAGATGAAATGAAGGAATATCACCAATGAATAACCTTGAAGTATGCTTGAAAAACCTATAAACTAAGTCGACAAGATCAATAAAGCTATGTAAGAACCTACTAAAAGGTACTAAAAATGTAAGGGGTCAACTGGTTCAACCTAGTAGGCTAAATTATATGTTTGAAAGGTTAGACAAATGTACTAGGCTGACTAGGTTAATCCAATTTCCTGTTCTTAGAAAACTGTGCATAGAGATAATTAGTTGGGTCAAAAAAATAAATCTAGTATGTCAAAATGTATGATAAAAATGATGATAAAAAGAATGAACATAAGTGAAATAAATCCTACAAGGGTTAGTATCACACTAGGTTCAATAAGATGTATGCAATCAACAAAGTATCATATATATAAATCAATCCTAGCTCAAAGAAGATAAAGCATACCTATACTTTTGATTATTGATACACTTGTTAAGCAGGAGCATGCCCCATATAGGGATCTACTAGACTTGATTAGGTGATCAATTATCATAAAACATCATGATAGGAAGGGTTCCAAAGCCTACAGTCTAAAACAATTGCATAAAAACTATAATGGAGTCTTAAGGTTTAAAATAATTCATGATATTTTAATAATAAGAAAGTAAAATTAATCTACTGCACACCAAATCTTGTGGTAAAAATTAGGGGTTATAAATAATTAAAAAAACTAAACTAAACATGTATTATAACACATATACTCACATTAATGTATATAGACTCCTAATACATGGGAGAAGAGTACAAATGTATTACCTATCTACTCTTATAAAGGAGAAATAATTTTAGGAATACTTACCTTTAAAGATGAACCCATCGAGCCTCAATCTCTCCCTTGGCTAAGGTTCTTTGCAAGATATTTTTGTGGTATGTAAGGATAACCAGGATAAATTAACTCTAGGATACACAACCTATCTACGAATCTAAAAGACTTATCTACAAGACAAGATCCGTATCTACAATGTAATTATGGAACCCTAACCTTTATTACTAAATTAGAATGGTCAATAAGTAGATGTTCACTCACACTAATTCACTAATAATTCTTCTCTTATGAAATGGTGGGAAATGAACTTGTTTATATAGGTGGATCTTACCCTAAATCCTCTTAGGAATGTCAGTTGTATAGGGTTGACCTAGTTGACCCACTGTGTTTTCAAGGATAAATCACTAGGTTTTAGTTAGGTTAACTAAAATTCTAACAAGCCAAGAAAGTGAGTAATACCCCTAAACTATACTGGGTTGACCTAGTTGACCTAGTATAACTAACTATCCAAAAGGGTGTTAAGGTAAGAAAAGGAGGAATAGAAAGAGGAAAAGATTGGAATAGGTAAGACTAAGGAGAGTAAGCTTAGGGTAAATGGTTTTAGGAGACAAGTGTGTAGATGGCAAGTGTAAAAAGGGACAACAATCTTATGAAACACTGATGGTCTACCCACCTCTTTCCTAGTGTACCCTTTAAGGCATGCACTCAAAAATGTTGAGAATCAATAGGTTCTTGTAAGATACAAAGTATCAATAATCAATAAAATTTTGAAAATATTATGTGTATATAGACTACAAATGATTGCATGTATTGTTATTGAGTGACCTCCATAATTAGAGTTTCATATCAAAGACAAATTTTTATACACACTCAGGTACATTTTATCTTTTTACTCTATAAATTCCATTACTATAATAAAAAGAGGGAATTTTTAGATACTAAAAATTAGTATTAATTACTTGGAAATGATAAGCATGATACATATTTTCCACACATGACTTGTGTATGTAAAAAAGTTACAATATGTCATTTTATCACACTTACATGATATCTTATGAGTTTGACCCTTTATTTATACTATTATACACCAATAACCTCACTATTTATTTCAAACATACCAAATATCCTACACAAATATCTTTACACTCTCAATTTATTTTCTTGTACATAGTCTAGTTTCACTAGATTTAGTTAATACCACCAGTTGATAATGGCTTGATATGGTCAAAATTGATCCATTCCTAAAAAATTATTTAAATTAAACCTTTCCTTAGGGTTGACCCATTTTCCTAGTGTGTTGGTGGCTTGAGAAATTACCTAATTTGACACATATAAATAAATCAAGGTTTCATTCAAAAGGAACTGGGAACTTCTTTGATATAGATCTAGACACCATTGCACATTAATAAAATGTACCCTATTCTTCCCAAATCAAAAACATATCACTAAGATTAGTTTCAAGCTAAGTTAAAGAAAACAATTTCAAGTATAAAATTTAAATCATTAAGTGCATACATATAATGGAGTAGAATTACACAATTAAATTGGGTGGGATAATCATGTATGCCCTAATTTCCCTCATCAGAGTATTAGATACATATATAGTAGTAAAAAATTAAATGGGGAAGGTTGGTGTCACCTCAACCCATTACACTTTTATATTTTTTAAGTTTTTTTCCCTTACAAGCACACCTAGGTTTTAAAGGCAAAGGAGACCAATTTCTAGAATTGAATGAATCATCAATGTTCAAGATTATAAATATTGAGTATATAAATATAGGTGTAGATTAAATTGTGTTAAAAGTTAATCATTTCATTATAGGTATTACTAACCAACATAGGTCAATGTTAACTGGCAATATTGAGATAATCTAGTGGACTAGCTCTATGTAGAATAAAATCAGTTATAGAACTGAATGAACCATATACCTACTTTATTTGATTTATACTTCTATAATATAGTCATAGTCACAAATTAACACAAAAAATTTAATTTCTCATCCCATTTTTTGCTTTATATATTCACCATATGCCACTTATATAATCATTTCAATAGGTTTATTTATTTTACATTTAGATGCATACTTAAATATCATATCTTAATATTTTAATTATTATATGAGTTTATATATTATTTAGATTAAGTATTTAATATTTTTTATAAAATAATGTTTATAAAATAATAAATTTCCTTAAGTTTCAACCTCTTTGAAATCATGTTCATCATTCCTAACAAATTACATTTCACTATGCACTTTTTATAAAAACATGGAAATCTAAACCTATAAAACCTTGAAAGAGCTTTGGTATTTTGTATTTTAGGCCTCCTAACTAGTTTTATTTAAAATCAAGAGTGTCCAAATATCTAACATGTCTAAGAGAGAAATATTTAAATGTTAAAATCCTATGCTCATCTCTACATACCTTCTTATAACTCCATGATCATTTTTGACCCATTACAAGGATTAAAATATATTGACCCTCACTTAACATTTAAAATTTTTATTCCTCATTTATTTTTCGCTTACTTATTGACATGACATTGATTGTCAAGTGAGGAAATGTAAAAATCTAAAGCCATAAAAGGAGACTGGATATATAAAAGTTCTATGTGTTTCTCCTACCACCTATCAATATGGGAAAGGTCCATGTGAAGCAAGAATACCAAAATGTTTAATATAAATTTTAGTGTATTTATTTTGTGACAAGGGAGTAGCAAAGGCATAATGGCACATAATTATGGAGTGTGTAGCCTATATTTACATTTTTATCAAGTACAAAGATAAATTTAGGGTTGATGACTTAATTAAATTTTATGAAGAGGCAATGGTAAATAAAACGTAAATTTTTATAATCAAGATTCATAGTATACGAGTTAGCATCAAGAAGGGATTATATTTTTTTCAAGATTAGTAGGAAAACCCTTGTGTCAAGTGGTCTTATTAGCACAAAATAGATTTGTTGCAGATAGTGGTCCCATAGACTGCTTGGTATCATGGGTGTTATTAAATAATTAATTCATTCCACTCAATTGATGTATCTTGATTCCTTCAAAAGCAATTTTTTATATTAAAAATCCTTTGGGATCCTCTTATATCTCTGACCAATAAAGTATCGCTATTTGTCATGAAATAAGTGACATGAATCATTTAAAGAGATTAAATAACTTAATTACTCACCACCTATTATATTATTCATTAGGAGGTTTTAAGATATAAGCTAATCTTTAATATATTTTACTTCTACACTCACCAACCATGTGCCCAATAAATAGAATGGAGTTTATAAAAGACAAAATATAATTTTTTTCTTTAGTGTTTTCCCCTCACATAAATCCAAGGAGATAATTTGTATTTTATTTTATTCTATCACTAATTACTTATAATCTATTGAGACTTGAAAGGTAGAAAATCTAGTAAGATCTAGATTTAATGAGAAGGTAGAACAAGTATTTTAAATGAAACCTTAAGATTCTCATTTTTCATAATCACCTTGAATTTTTTTGCTCATCCTATATTACCAATGAACTAGTTTTAGTTTGTCATTTTCCATTATCATGGAGCTAAATCCATTTATCTTTATTAAATTTGACATAATTACTCCTCCATTTGTGTTTTACATACACATTCTATGTCCATAAGCTATATCTACCATGGCTATTTTCCATGCTCACCAAGGGTTAGGGATGGGTCTCAATGATGGGGAAGCTATTTTTTAGACATTGGGTTTATGGGTGTTTGTAAATGGAAAAGGTTATAAAATAATATTATTTATATATTTAAATTTATGAAAATTAAAAAGTAAAATATATTAGATTATGATTTTAAAAAAATGAAAACTTTTAATTTTTTATTTTTAACTTCAAAATTTTAATTTTTATTAAGTTTTTAATATTTATTATTAAACTATTAATTATAAATTAAAAATTAGATACTTTAAATAAAATAAATTTAAAATCATGATGGATCAATCATGAGAGTAGGAGGATAATAAAGTGAAGGATTGAGGAGAAGATTTAGAAAAAGACCACCACATTTCATATTTTTTACTTGTTGAATATGAGATGTTTTAAAATTAATCTTTATGGAATAAAATATGGGTGGATAGATCTTAGATATTCTTTCTCTCAATCACCACAAAATGAAAAAAATACATGATGTGTATTGTTTTTAGTTGGAGGATAAATGAAAAAAAGGTTAACCCTGAGATCTAAGTTGATAGTATCGACTAGGATGATATAGTCAAAAGGGATGTCACCTTACATAGAATTGTATCAACTAGGATAATAAAATACAAATGATAGAGATAATAAGCATAATTATATTGAATGGGCTAATATAGTACATGGAAAGGTAGGCATGAAATATATAGTGTCGACCTGGGATAACTACCAATATTGAATGGAAAGTAGATAGAGATTTAATATGGAAAAAGACTCAAAGGAGGTCAAAATGATAGAAATTTAGGTATAATATAAGATTA